>JABFPT010001555.1:8397-22138 GCA_022817245.1 Nixonia krombeini | reverse complement strand
TTACTATAATACATAACTGAAATAAGAAACTAAAATGAAAGCAGATAGTAATAGTTAACAATAAATGTTGCATTTTATACTCATATTAAAACTTCGATCAATATTCATCATTAAGAAAATTCACCAAGTTTTGAAACAAAAATATTTTTAACTTCTTCATATGCACTTGTTAATTTAATAACATTGAGTACTGCAATGCATTGAATACAACCTTGTTATTATTTTTGTGTTATTAACATGTTCACATATTATGTGTATCACTTTACAATTAGGATTATAAATATTTGCAAATTTGAATTTTTTACCCACCATCAGGAATAACTGCAACTGAAGCAAGTTCCATTGATCTGTCAATATTAAAATCTCCACTATTTGATTCTACAGGTGATATTTGCGTCGCAGTATTTAATTCTGCTCCGCGACATTCTTCCAATTCCTGATAAGGTTCAGTAATCTTTTTTACACGAAAATTATCCATTTTTAAAATGATTTGCGATGATGACATCAAATTTTAAATACTCCTTCAAAAATTTAAGATAATTTTGTTTTTTACCATTGACTTATTTTCCGTTCGACACACTTCTCACAAATTATGCACTCATTGTACTGACTTTTCTCTTCCCTTAATCATTTTTTATGATATGTTTATTTAAATAAAGGTATACAAAACAATTTTGGTCAAATAGATTTTAACCACATTTTGTCGAAAATGTGACGAGGCATACGTCAACTTTGAAGACGTGTTTATACTTTTATTACCCCTAACCTAATATCTATTGTTGTCCACTTTATAAATTCAGATTATTGTGTACTTCTCACATAAAAATTACGAATTTTTCACAAACTTATCCCGGACAAAGCTTTCTTTGATATTTTACACATGAAAAAGTTTATACAATATACTGAAATGCAAAATTTTATTTTAATTTATATTTTACGCGGTTACAAACACTGCTATGTACCAGAATACCCGTTACAATACTGCCATCTATACTACTGTAGTATTTATTTTTACTCGTAAAGAAGTAACTGTAAAATATATTTCACGTTATAAAGAAATTTCTATTTTTTCGTGGTACATGACTGTGATAATTAAAATCATTAAAATAATCTTCATTCTAATACACTATAAATACTTAAGTTTTTATACACTTTCAACAGCTACCATTTTGTGAAAATTGCAGCGCCACTCAAGTGTTATTTTGTCTCACATTGTCTGGAACTCAGAACTGTGTTGAACTGTGTATAAACTGGATAAATTCTCAGAGGATGTAACAAATTTTTTTATAAAATGTAACAAGTTGTTTCAGATATTGACAGAAAAGACCGTAAGTTAATGAAATTCGTTTATAATTGATCTAAGTTTTATTTCTATATTAGTATATTCTGTCGTAAAATAAACATTTTTATATGGTTAATTGAATATATAAAATCTGTTTTTTTCTATTTAATAAAACAGTGAATCAATTTTCCTAATACTAATATACAAAATATTCATAAAGTACTAACAAAATGTAGTACCCAATATAGTCGCAAACTTGTTTTTTTAGTGAATAACAAGGACTGAACATGTTATAGCAATATGGCAAAGTAATGAAGCATCATTAACAATGATAAAGTAATCCACTAAAAAGCTGAAGAAAATGCACAAGTGTTTCCGTGATTGTGGCATCAAGAAAACTTGGCATGGCTTTGTAAAGAAAAAGAAGAAGAGGAGGAAACAACAATCGATATACACGTAATACTAATAATACTCATGCAGGATGTAATTCGTAATTATTGTAATGGGAATAATAGACAAAATGTAAATGTATAGTGAATTAATAAGAGAACCTATATTTAAACTTGTAAAGTTTACTTGTTTTGATTAAATCAATTTAAATTATCAACATGAGTCACGTCGAGTATGACTTGGATTCATCAGGAGGACTTATGTCTGTAAGTTGAAATTGATTTTCTATATTTCTTATATAATTCATGTAATGAACAACATTAATTATAAAGTAATTTGTATACATAGCAAATTCAAGCATTAATTGCACCTCCTGTATCTGAGGAGGCAAAATCAAAAAATATAAAAAAAGAAAAAGAAGGGAAGAAACATGCATATTTTAAAAGGCCTGGCAGAGGTCACAATCGAGATTTGTGTGATGCATGTCAAGATGGAGGCCAACTTATATGCTGTGATAAATGTCCTGCATCATTTCACTTGTTATGCCAGTAAGTTTATTTATTTGTGATAAATAGTAAAAATTAAAAATTTATTAGAACAATTAAAAAGAAATAAATAAATTATATTTATTTTAGTTCTTATATTGGGTGATATAACACATTACAAATATATTAATGTACTAATTTTAATATTTGTTTGTAATATAAATATACTTCGTTAATAAATAGTAATCCCCCATTGGACCCATCTAATATACCAAATGGAGAATGGATGTGTCATGCTTGTCGAAATGCAGCAAAAAAAGATGTCATTAATATTGACAGAAGAAAAAGAAAAAAGTCTGCTCTTGAGGTTTTAGCATTAGCAGCATCCTTACTTAACCCTAGAGAATTTGAGTTGCCAAAAGAATTACAATTACCAATTACATTCCCAGGCTCTGATAAAATTCCTGTTTCTGGCAATAATAAAAAAGGAAAACAACAGTCCAGTTCATCTAATGTTAATGGTAACGATTTAACATTTGGACAATATAATTGTAACATTTTTTAAAATCCTTTCATACTAAAAAAATAATTATATACTTTAATAACGATACGTCTGAATCAACCACTTTATATGTATGTTTAACAGTCGATTATTTTTATAACATTTGTAGAGTAATTAAAACTTTATAAAAATGTCAACAGGGAAAAGCCATTGCCTGGATAGTAATTTGCTTGTTCCTCTACCAGCGCGATTATGTTTTGAATGTGGTCGGAGTTGCAGGAAAGCGCCATTAGTAGCTTGTGATTATTGCCCACTATTTTTTCATCTGGATTGTCTGGATCCACCTCTAACTGCTTTTCCAAGTGGACGATGGATGTGCCCAAACCATGTTAATCATTTTCTAGACCAAAACCTTCTTAAATCATGTCGTGCAACAGAACGTATAAAGTTGTGGGATAAATATGCTGAAGGAAAAATTGATCAGCATACTGTGAAACTTGAATTTCTTAAAAAAGTTCATAGAGTTAATCCCATGTTTCGACTAAAGGTCAGAAGAAATGAGCATGGAAAAATTAAGGTCAATGTACCACCTGTGATCAAATATCACTATGCAAATCCTGCTCCATTGGATGCACCGCAATTTTACCGATCTAATACTCTTATTCGGCCGATTTTTAAAACAGCTGAGGAACAAACATGTGAGTTCAAATAAATAAGTTTTAATAAATTACGATAAATGCTCTTTAATTATATAATATTTATTTTTAGTAGTTGATGAAAATATTGAAATGGTGCTAGATTCAAGTGAAACTGAAGATGGTAAAATAGCGGAAAAGGAAGAACAACAGCAAGATAATAATATTCAAGAAAATAACAACTGTCAAGAACTAACGGAGAAGTCAAAAAATATAGAACAGAAAGAACAAACATGTGATGTAGTAGATAGTAAAAAACAGAATGGACAGTTAGATGAAAGCATTTTTGAAAATATTGGTTATGAATCAAAAGAAGGTATCCAATTGCTGGAAAGACCAGTTCTGGAAGCTCTGGCACTTCAAAGATTAGAACAGATTTTGAATCCAAATGACGAATCTTATGATGCGGTTAGCTGCAAGTTTCGAGCTCGTGCCGCACTTTTTCCACTTAGTCAAAAAGTAGGGCCTCCGTCTTTCATGAATTATAAGACTTTCGTTATTGGTACAGGCTCTGACTGTGATTTACCTTTATCAAGATATGGCCATTGTGACTTTATTTCGTCGAAACATGCTGTCATATTTTTTGATGAGGTAAATATAATAATTCACACATTAAGCTTGAAATGAAAGATAGGCGTTATGAATTGTAATAAATATGTAAACATTTCGATTAGGATTATCTGTAAACGTAAATAAATCTGTTTTCAATTATAGACCACACAAAGGTATGAATTGCTCAACTATGGTGAACATGGTACGGTCGTGGATAATGTACTATATTCCTGTAATTATGTAACACAGCCAGTACAGTGTAAAAAGGAGAACAAGGAGAAAGATAGTTGTTTAAGGTTTAAGGAATCCGATCCTAGTGATGCTGTACGAAGTATCATACGCAAGTCGAAAATGGCACAAAATGCTGAAGTTAATACCAAACCGATCACGTGTAATTGTGCCCGAAAAAAGACAGTTAAATCCGATGGTAGTATTCACAATAGAGAAGGCTGGGAAAGCAGTGCTATCATTGATCATGGTTCTATTTTATCATTTGGTTGTCTCGTTTTCTTGTTCAGTACTTGTGAAATTTATCCAATGCAATAAATGTAATTACCTTTTTTACTTATTTCTAGAACACTTTTATTTTTATACATAACGTGTACATTTTGTTCCGTTAAACTGGTGAAAAAATATAATTTGTTTTCACATTTTTTATCAAACTGGAATACACATGATATTAAAACGATTAATTATATTTCAAATTCAGTGGTAGGGCGCTGCATTATTTTCTGTAATTATAAACAATGTGTTCTCGAATAATATGTGTATAAATAAATATTCGTATGATATTCAGATAGATGATTCTTTGAAAATAACAAATTTGTATACCGTTATGTGTGTGTTGAATTTCTGATGACTTCAACCAGTGCAAAATGTGACTGAAAAAAATATAGTTATTTAAAAAACTAAATATTAAATCTGGCATAATTGTTCTTGTTCATCTGTCGCATATAATTTGTATACTTATATTGTAATATACTACTGTATGTTTTTTATTAATTATTTTTATTAAATTTTATACTCTGATTTGCTTATTACAGAATCATGATATAATATAAATAACTGTTTTTTTACAGTAGACTTAAATAAATTACAATTACGCAATTCATGCTATCATCAGATAAGTAGCTATATATTAATTACAATAGTAAAACAATGTGCAGAAAATGCTGCACGATTACTTTTGAATTTTATAAATATCCTGGTACTGTACTTCATCTGTCGCTGAAAAGGTGTAATAAATATGACTAATTGTTCAATAAATATTTATTTTTAAGCAACAGGAAATTATTTAGCCTACATGTAATAAAAATACAAGGAATTCTTCAACGTAGCACATTTTTTAGTTCGGTAGCGTATTATAGCTAAGTTTGTAAATTTAATTCTTTAATTGTTGCTTACGTTCTGGAAAACAGCTGATTCATTTTTATCATTACTAAAAAATAATCTATAGTACATTCCTTCTTACACTTGTGAGTACTATTTACTCATTATGTTTAGTAAAACATATGCATTATCTTTTCTTTTCATACATTCCTTGGACAGAAAAGGGAACTAGATGCATAGCTGAAAAGATTTACTTGCAAGTGTAAATATCGACGCTTTTGACGCAAATTTTACATTGCACGAAGCAGCACCAGTGGAACTTGCATTCGCATCTCTCACCTATCGTCATCTTTTGCGTGTTGTAACCGCGCCCACAGCAAAGAAGATTGCAGCCATCGATGCCGGATGACGTTCGGTTGCAAAGTCTCCCTCGAGTTCCTGAATAATGATACGATATACGTTGGAAATGGCATATAGTCAATTGTCGGAATATGAATAATAATATCCTAATGGCAAATATTTCATTACTTCTAGGTATAACACTATTTACGCTTATTGAATTTTGTTGATTACGTAAAAAATAGTTTTGACAACGAAGGTAAACTGTTCTGGAGATATTGCGTAAACAAAATCTCATTGATTGACAAAGTCATAGAAATTTTCATTGACTGTGGAAAGTATACACACTGGTTAAACGAACACGGGACTGCGTACCTATTGAACCCAGCGTAAGATTCGGCAAACAATAATTTGGCGAGTCATCCAAATAAACCAGATCGTTTGCGGTGGGTAAAGTGTACCGAGGATCCCGTATTGATAGTCGGCCGCGTCTATTCACCCGCACTTCCGTTGCACCATCGTATTTGTCCACCAGATAGTCACCTGCGACATAAAACGAAATTCAACGTTATTTCGCGTGCAAACACTCGAGATAAAATTTTCATTAAGAATCGAATCTAATTTCAAACCGTCTTCAACGTTTCCATATCTTTGTTATCGGGCTACTTTTTATTTATAGCACATTTATAGCCGTTCGAGAGAGAAAGTAGAGGATACAAAAGTATCGTAGAAGGTTGTCGCGACAACATCTGTTTCTGTCACACAGTCAGTACTGGACAAAGGTAAGAAAACACCGGGACTCGGTAGTCCCTGTGTCTCGCGCGTCCGTAAAAAATGTCAGGATTCGATAATGCCACCCGCGATACGTATAACGAGTCATTTGAAATTATTCTCCAAAGTTATGGCCTCGCGTCAATTATGACAGTTTTCTAAGCTTAGAAATATCTCTCCCTTTACTTTTTTTCAGGAAGTGATTAATCAACGAAGACGTGGCTCGGTCAAGACTTATCTGCCCTGCTCGAAGAGGTCTGATATAATACAGAAAAACGAACGAAAGCAAAGTGAAAAAAGAAAACAGAGAAAGAGGAAAAAATAATGGAAAATAAAAAACCATCCTTTGGCGAGAAACTGTCCGAGCAAAGGAATTCACCCATTTCCGCTGATATATGAGAGTAGGAGGTAAAAAAGGTAGAAGAGAAATGCGGATAACTTTTTCATTTGAAAAAAGGTACTTGCCGTGCCGCGACTAAATCCACATAAAACCCTTTCAATTGCGACCATAAACTAGTCTCGTGCAAATCTGTCGAATAATTAATGCAAAAAGAACGATAGCCGGTATTTGTTTCAACGACATATCTGAATTTTCCGTAACCGAAATGAACGACGTTGTTTTGCGATATTTTTCCGGAAGTGTACACAATTTCGTTCAAACAGAGATTACCTCCGGAATAGAATTGCAAAATGATGTGAAACTTACCGATATCTCTGAAAGAGCTCAGCTGGTGCCAACACGTGATCACGCTGCAACTGCCGGAAATGCCATGACACTTGCAAGTTACCCTAGATTTTTGTATTACAGCCTAAAATTTGTGCACGCGTCATTCGGGAATTTGATACGAGAATGGCTAATTCGATATGGAAAAGTATTGTCACATGCGTGCCATTGTCTACTAATATAATTACGCCAAAGTCGGGCTATTTGTATTACGGTGTGGTTATTTTTTTTTACAAACGAAATTTGTTACATTTCATAGTGTAGTACCGTTCTTACCCTCCGACCAGCCTCGTTGTTATGGAGATTCATGAGGCTTCTACCCTGTTCTCTACTGCCCCTTCTGAATTTGCGTTCGCGCTCTCGCACATCGATGAACGCCTGTGCGAATCTAGAACAAATGGACAATCAATGCATTTTTCAAAGCCGTGTTTTATTTCCCATTTTTTCTTTTATTTTCTCTTCTCCTCATCGCACAACTGAAAAGTCAATTCCGCTAACTTTTCAGCGACCGCTGCGGAAATCGCGCAAAACACAAATTCATTCTTTATTTCGCGCCCATATAACTATTAATCAATTTTCATCTCACCGCGATGAAACGCGTTCCTGTACCGCACGTTTTGACTCTATGTAAAGCGCGCTGAATGAACGCAGATTGCTGTAAACTGAAAATAAAGAATTGCGTTTATGAAAGCTGAGTGCGCCGCTTTATTCCTTTGTTACCACGGCATACGATTGACGTTATTTCGTAACATGCTTCGCAGGTGAATCTAACGGCAAAAAATGTACTAACTTGATTACGTTAATATTTTGATCCTCTGCGATTTACTCTTTTCGCTTTTTATCGCCAGTTTCGTCAAAATGTTTGATAGCCTAATCGTTGCACTCACAAACGACTCGTACACCTAATTGAATACATTTCTAAACCGTGAAATATTTCTACAAAACAAAATTTACTTTGCGCATTTTTTCTCACACGTATGTTTCATTTGCTTGTCGCTTCTTTAACACAAGACAAAATACCGTTTACAAGAAAAATTGTCACACGTTTTCGATTATTGGCTCAGAGTAATACCGTTCGACTCTTCTGATTTGAATAGTAATTACTTGTATTGAAATTCATGGATGAATGTATTACTTGTAACCGTATTCGAGGTTATCGCCGCATCCTCCCCAAATCCACTCTCGGTTGAGGTCCTTTGGTCTGCCGCTTCGCGAACATCCGCAAGACGACAGTTGGCCGTCTCTGCATGCCCGGCTCACAGTGTAAACCACTCCGGCAGCTGTAATAGCGTGAACGAACGCCGTCTCCCTACTAGCTAAAAATGTAACGCAAACAATCCGCGTCAATATATCATCTCAAACCGTAAATGATATTTCGTACGGCCGTTTAAGAACGATGCGAGCAATTGTCAACCGTTGTACACGTTTGACACACATACACACACACATATATACACACTTTCGCACGATTACGGGTAACACAACGTTGCTTAAACGTGAAATATATTTTTTAGAAACAAATTGATTGGACGAAAACAGGGATGTATCGATTGATTTTCGAAATATACATTTAAAATCGTTGCCATCATTGAAGTATACTTCAAATCAGACTTTACGTTGCTTTATTCAACAAATTAAAATCATTGCAAAAGTGTGCAAAAGGATAACAGTTTCCGACATAATTAATTATACAATAATCAAAGAAGCTCGTTAGTTTTGTTTGCACAGGAGACAGAAGCTTATACTTCCACCTACCTATATTGAGAAGTGGTCCGAAAACGGTATCGTCATTCACGGTGGAGCAATTCCATCTTCTGTGTTTGAACTGATGCTGACACTCGAGAATCGCAACTTTTGCTCCCTTGGCGACGCTCGGAATATGATCGTGCGACGTCCAGCAAAGTTTTTCCTGGCCTTGAGTGAAGCCTTTCAATGATACGCAAAGTGCTTCCGTTTTCTGGACGTCGACCATACCCCGGCGACCTTCCGTCGTGGACAAATTTTGCAAACCGAAATTTCTGTACGTACAACGATATCACTTATTTCCGTAACATTTGTCAATATTTATACTACGATACGTGCCAATTAGTTGATTTCTAACAATTATTTTGAGGATAATTTAAGACACGTCGTCACTTGTCGAAAATTGTTAAGAAGATTGGTTAAGTGCAATTGTTAAGTGCAGTTTGGTGTGATAATGGTACACTAGAAATGGGGAGTGGGAGGGGGGAGAGAGAAAAAGAGAGAGTCAAAGAGAATATGTAATTCGAAACGCGGAGTAATTAGCATAGCGAGGACTGGCGAAGAATCAAACGAGAGAAACGGGAATCTTTGTCGGAGAAGCGCTATTGCGAACAATACGTATTTATTTTTAGGTTATGTGAGCGGCGACGTAAACCAGACACCCACAAAATTGAACAAAAACAGTCAACACAACGCTTACGTTGTGCGTCAGGGGGGGGGAAAAAGTTTTTTCGGCAAACGCAAGGCAAGTTTTTATACCCGTGACATAATAAATCCAAGTTTGCTTATTCACGTGTGCGTCGGTCGTCAAAGATGAAAGCAAAAGTTGAAAGTTGACTCCCGGGCGTTTCGTTCGACGTCATCTACTTGAATATGAAAGTAAAAATGACCAAAAAGGATCTGTTTCCTTTTTGCCGAGTCAGCGCGGAGCGAGCAACGTTGAAAGGGAAGCTAAAAAACGCGGGAACGCAGTTGAGATTGTTTCGAAAAAGAAGCGCTCATTCGCTTTTGGCGTAGTTACCTTTTTGTGCGGTGTACTCCGAGTCATGTCTCTTTGTTCATTCCGAGCTGCGCTTCTTCCCTTACAAACGTTCGTAAAGAAACTCGCGGGATCTTGCGGGTTTTAATCAAACGAGTTTAACTAATGAACGAGAAGAGAAACATCGCGCGTGATAACCGAAAGACTTTCCTGAAACGCGGCATAGCGCGCGCGCGCTATTGTCATCCCGCGGAACAGAAATCACCGGATGTTTAATAAATTAATTGCCCGCGGCAATTGAGATTAGCCGTTTTAATTCTTTAAAGTCGCAAATTGCGTTTTGAGTTTTTATTTTCGCTCTTTACATGAAAGGCATTTCTGGCATTACATTAACTCCGAAATAGTGGAATGAGACAAAAAGGGAAACAAGCGAGTACGAAAAATTAATGTGAAAACGGCTTTTGTGTAAAATTCAATTGAACAGATACGAGTCTTTGACTACTTTTTTCCACTGAAAAATGCATAATCCCGCCGGCTCCGGGCTTCGCAAAGTGAATATATAAATTTTAGTTTTTTCAAGTACCATAAAATAATAATCGCATTTCTCCGCTTCATTCTATCCGACCATGTCTTTTGTTCTGTGCCGGAGTACGGCCGTGTGCGCCGGACGCACACACGCGCGCGCCTACGTACGTGCATGCGTGTACACGCCGATGTACGCGTACCAACAACATGTATCGATCGGTGCACGCCCCTAATTATTGAAATCTCCGTCACATTGCGAAAAATATAAAATGCGCTCTTATCGATAATTATGATAAATTATCGACATCTCTATTTTTCCTCGCGGGATATGGTTATAAGCACGCGAACAAAAATAGTTATGATTATGATGTAACATATACACTCACACACACACACATATATATATGTATATGTATATACGGTATGAGATTATCGTAGAGCGGGAATGGAAAATGGGACATATCGCGATATGTGTATTAGATGGAAAACCTGATAGAAGAAGTAAAGTCCGAAGCAACAATTTCCACATCGAAATGTTTACGGCGCGTGGAATCATCACCGCCAATCGATGTAATATTTTACTCTCGTTTTCACGAGACGGAAAATTAAAATCGATACTTACATCCAGGTTCTCTGTGCGGAACTGAGAGCATCGCCAAGAGATAGGCCAAGAAGTACGAGCATTCGAACGTCGAAAACCATGTTCGTCTGTGTGCAGAGTACAGAGATGTAACGTTTTATAGAAAACAATTGATATTTCATTATTATCGTAATCCTGGAATATATTAATTATTTACTACATACGGTATATAAAAGTTTTACTTTCAGCTACGACTTTCGCCTGTAACGTAATTTTTAATTTAATAAATGTAATTACAAACATACATATATATATATATATATATATATATATATATATAAACGTTACATATAAAAATGTAATCGTTAATTCTTGTAGGCAGACGAAGAGAGAAACAAAGTGCACTTGCTTTACGTACATGCACGTCATGAATAAATCATTGGCTATAAAGTTAGTAGGACGAAAATTGAAATAAAATAATAAATTCCAGCTACGCGTAGAACATTGACTTTTACAACCCTACAAATGAATAAATAAATCATAACTTGGCGAATATGCATGTAGATTGGTTGTATAGTGCGCGATGATTGCACAGTGCATTATTGGCCGGGACCGTCTATACACTTTCCTGCTCTCACTCAAACACCTATGAAACGGTACCTGATCGCTATGACCGCATCCAGTCTACACGCAGATACCAGAAAACTACTAAAAACTGATGTGCGGATTAATATCGGGGCTATAAAAATTCACATCCGCGGAATACTTTTATTGACCGATGAATGAATGGCGGCCTCTATAACAGACTTTCATTAAAGCCATTATACTTTACCGCCATGCGTGACAAATGTAAAAACAATAATCTGTTCTTGAGGATCACCGATTTTGATCAAATACCTGTGCCGAGAAATACCCCAAACTCGTCAATTCTTTGCATCGTCTATTTTGTGACGTACGCGGTAAATAATTTTGTCAGAACACAGTTTGTACACAAATTATAAAAAAATGAATGATCGGTAAGAAAATCGAAATTTGTCAGCGAAGAAAATAATAATTAAAACTCGACCGAAGAGTCGTTTGGATATGCTAGTATAAAAATTGCGCGTTACGTACATTTCTGTTATTAAACACCGTTCAAAGACGGAATGAAAGATAGTAATTTTTGTTACGACTTTAAACGAACGTTGCGTTTGGTCGAGTAAAAAGTACAAATATTTGCGCATGTTAAAACTTTACGGGTACACCGTACAACAGAGCTTCAGCCATTGTTCCGAGGGATACTCGTTTGACAGTAGTAGAGTTAGTCGCCAATTCCCTCGAACTGTCTTAATTTGCCAGCGAGCGTCAGCTTTCTCGTGCACCTGAAAGTTTCATGCTGCGTGTGCGTTTAATTACAGAGTATCGACGAGAAAAAGAGGAGTGCGAGGGACGTAAGGGAGACGCGTCGCAAAATAAAGAAAGACGGCGAGTCGATGGGTCCACTGTGCGGAAGAGATTCAGCGTCGGTACACGCCAAAGCGACAAGTAAGAAATTGCATGTAAATATATGGAATGCTTACGACCGCGTAAAACTCTCGTACGCCGTCGATTGGGAACAAATAGCGGAACGTCCGTGAACACCGATAAGCTCGCGGGACAAATACGCGAACGATTGTTCCTTGACTAATCAACATGGCGGTCTTTCATTTGCAAAATGTCGAAGACGATCCGCGTTATTAGCGATGAATCGGCGCGGAATGACCCGCGTGTTACGCGACCGTGTACTGGATGCAACACGGACAAAAGCGGAAACTCACCGTGCGCTTCCAGCAAAAGCGACGAGGGTTGGAAACTCGAATTCCGAGCATCGCTAATGACTGATGCGCGAGGGATTCGCATCACTCCTCGTTCCTCGGGGAGGAGGTTGGTTCTTTCCGTCTCTACCTTTTTCCCTGCTTAGCTCCGCTAGGAAAAGGGCGCTTACACAGGCTTCCTGTCGAGACGGCTCCGAGGTGCTCGCTCCGCGTACCACCGACGTATCGATGTGCTGCTCCCCTTGCTACTTTCGTGCATAACAATAATAACCGTCATGTAGTTTCCGATTATCCGATGGATCCGGTTACTCTACCTGTTCCGCGTTACGTATTGCGTTACGAGAGTAATTTAAACTCTTCCGTTAGTTCACTATTGGTCGAATGAAAAATCGTCAGTCTGAAACTTCTGTTAGTTTCGAGAAATACAATTGAAAACAATTTTTCAAATTAAGTCGTTCCACTGTACACTCTCGTCGTTCCGTCACGGCTGTAAGAAAGTTCATTTGCTCCATCGATTGATCACCTTCTTCGCATACGGGAAGTTCCGGTCGATCGTAAACAGGCGTCAAACGTCTTTCATCGTACGTATCTCACGTCGCGCACATTTTGCATAAAAAATGTTAACGGGAGTCGACACTGTGCACGATCCGAGTATTTTTGCGTCGGCTGTGTTTTTCCGGTCGAGACGTGGTTCTAGCTCGTATTGATTTGACAGAATTCGGAAAAACGAATCGTCACGTTTGCCGTTCAAGCACAAAAAGAACTTTCGCCGAAATGCCAATTAACCAGCCCACTCGCCGACTTACTCTCAAATGTCATTAGAGCTCGGCCGGATCACTGGTAAAAATCCACGCACACCGCCGATGCCTCGCACAATCGCCGTTTTTTCGACATGTGCCAGCGAAGGTATCGCGAGGCGCGGGCCGAAACAGTCGAGAACGGTTGGCAAATACGGCGTATCGACGAGGGCGGGACGAGCGCTGAGAGTCGTCGTCGTCTCGGCGTTGTCCACGAGGTGCCGCGGTCCCGATCCGAGGTTGTATGGCTCGCCG
>JABFPT010001554.1:6268-19518 GCA_022817245.1 Nixonia krombeini | reverse complement strand
CGTAAACTGTATTTACATTATGACGTATCAACATTTTAATACAATGCTCATTTTAATTAAAGTTTTTACATTTGCTGCATTATAATTAATGTAACGAAGCCCAACAACAAAATTGCATTAAGTCAATAGATAGTAACATCCTTTTCAGCATATGACGATGATAATTAACTATACAAACGTAACATATCTCTAAAACAGGAATTTTGTTGCCAAAATAATTGTACTATACGTAATGCAATGCGGAAAAAATTATACCAACTGTATAAATGAGAAATTCCAATGAAAATTATACCAGAAATTTCAGTTCAGAAATTGTGCAGTGCCGAGTGAAGGCATGGCAAACTCTTTGTTTATAATCCACGTATGAATATTCCAGCGAACTTTTATCGGCAGTATATTTTTAACGAAACTCGTCGCCAAGTTGTCGTGGAAATACAAAGTTTTTTAATGGATCTCGACCTCCCATAAATCGATTCAAATGAATGCCATATTACAAAGTTCGTCTGGGCGAATTCAATGTACTCCAAGGAATTTAAATGTTGCTTGTGAAATAACCGAACGTTTGCATCATAAAAGGCGAATTATGTCTTTTTTTATCTATTAGGTTTTGTAATTATATCCTGCCGGTCCTTGATAGCGTCGAAAAAAACATGACTCAAAGTATCAGTATCAATTAAATTACCGATTTTGTCAAACGTTGCAGTTTACACCGCGGTGTTTCGCTTGTAAAGAACAAAGACCCTGCGTTGGTATTGAACCGGACAAAAGCTTTTATTCCCGGGTACGCGATACGGTTTCTTTTTTCAACAACATGAATCACACGCGGATATTAGACGAACCATTTTATATGCATCCTTCATTGTGAAAAGCGATTTGTAGTAGTATAAACGACCTTGGCAATTTTACGGAAGCAAAAAAACCAGCAAAACTCATGACAAAGAAATTTCAATGTATTGTGGAGGTATAATTTCCCTTGTTTCCTTCAATGTCCACGATTTTGCATTATTATTCAAAACTGCGAGTAATAAGACACACATAAAAATTCCAACGTTCTTAAAAGTCTGCAAGTCTGATGCAATAGTAACGAACAGAAAAAGAAGAAAGTGATGATGGGCATTATACAATTCTAGAATTAATAAAATAGTGAGGAAAGTTGTTGTGAGTGACTTGAAAAATAATTCATAATAAGTGTTGATTGTAAGCGTGCTTTTTTTCTATAAAGCGGTTGCGAAGTTCTCGAAATTAGAAACTTGGACTGCGAGAATGTTTTCCACTTTCGTCTGCCATAATACGAGTAATCGCAGCGACACATGCTTGAGCGATCTCTGGCTGGTGAATTCAAGGCAGAGAAAGTACTTTTGCCATGCGGCCGATAGAAAAAGCGAGACCTCGCTCGTGAATCGAACCGCCTACGAGGCAGAGGAGAAACACGCAACTTTCTGTGATCCCCAGACGGGCATTGGAGTATGCGCTGGATATAATACACGCCGAGCAAGACGGCCGGTTCACGAGCGACCGGTTTCTGCACGAACCGATTTCTTGCAAATGCGTCGATACTTTTCACGAGCGAAAAATCTACTCTTTTCTCTTTTCCCTCTACAGCTCTTGCGAAATTATAGAACGAATTGCGAATAATTAGAACGTTGGGAAATGCGTACGGTTATGATTATGACCGTTATTGTCATGCAACGCGATTAAGAGTCACAGTTCGAGATGAAATATCGCGAGGAGGGGAAGAAAGCAAGGCAGGTTAAGTTACGTGATGCGTACAAAATTTGACGCGAGTGTACGAAAGAAAGATTTTTTTGCCTTCGCTTTTTTTACGCCTTACAAATGCAAAGTTTTCTCGGCGGCCGTAACAGGCTCATCACACAGTAACGCAATTTTTTAAGTTAGTTGGCTGCCCGTGAAGGCTTCTTATACTAGTATTTCACAGAAACAGAAACATTCAGAAACATTCAGAAACAGAATTCGCTTTTAATTTATACCTCGCGATTGTCGCGTCGATTCGGGGCCTTTCACGGATGCCCACCCTCGTGTCTGTCAACGAGCCCGGTCATGTTTATAATAGCGGCACCGTGCATCGAGTTTTCATCCCTCGTCGTCCAAAGGGTCGGGGGGAGGGGTGCATTGAGAAGAATCCTCCGCTGCGGATCAGGTAGAGCCGCGCGGAAGATCCCGCGGGTACAAATAAATACAGACCAGGCACACAGGTGTCTCATAGAAAAGGAGGAGTACGAACGAGCCACGCTACCCCATCTTGTCATACAGGCCCTTTCGACCTCGTCGAACAGTCCCAAAGGCCCCTTCTTTACCTCCACTACAGCATGTAAAGAACGAGCTGGATGTGTATTTTCTCATCTTCTCTCTCTCTTTCTCTCATTCTTTCTCTCCCTTCTCATCACAGCGCTATTCATGGCGATTCTCCAGATCTGCCCTTGCACTTTCTGTCGTGACCTGCCGCTGAACACACCCTCGCTTTTAGACGGAGATGAAAGGCGCAGGTGCTGTCTCCTCCTAAATCCTCGTAACCGGGGATTTGAACACCGGTGGCATTACCTCGCTCGCCAGAAGTAACGAACATGATCGGATGTTGAAAATTGTGCTTTCAAGCGAGTACACGGAATGGCGGTTTCTAGAATTTCGTTCAACTGTTTTGGGCAACAACGGCGACCATTACATTTGAAAGTAATATTTACAAATATAGTAATACAACTGTGTCTGTAAAACTGTAGTCTCAGGAAATGTAATATGTGACAATATTCTATTACTTACTGAATAAGAAGAAGTTTTATTACTTACTGAATTTTAGTGTGAGTTAAACGTGTCCGGTTTTCGAAAATCGGCCTAATTGTTGTCCTGCGCAGTGATAATCTCTACTATTTGTATATATTGCGTGCTTTACATGTAGGCAGCACTTTGTAAGTTGAATTGTGCGGACAAGAAAATTTAAAGTGAGTTCAGGTGTGTGTCGGACATTATAACGAACTCGATAACAGGTATATATTAATTGTCTGCATGTTTATATATTTTTCTGTTTTTTTTTTTGTTTAACAGGAGGTCGAAAAATTGTTTTTATTTTTTTTTAATAGACCATTGGGGTCGTAAATACTTATTTGAGTTTCTAAGTAAATACTGATCAAAGACGAAGGTTATAACAGAGCTCTTTTTAACGCAACACCGTGCATCACTGTCTGTTTAAAGTAGATTCAAATACTAAAATTTGTATTGTACATTTTGAATCATCTTAACGGCTTACAATCAAATTGTAAATTTTGATTATATCCTAACGAGTCTACATGCAAAGCGCCGAATTTCTGTTGACATTCTTCTTATGTATCTAATATTGTACTTATTTATTTATACACATGTGATGCTTGTCTTGACGAACTTATACATTTGGCAAATCACTGACATAAAATTGTGCGAACCCATTATTTGAAATCATTGTATATTCACTTTTAATTTGGTTAAATATAAATAAATTTTCTTACATAGGAAAGAATGGTGAAATACGAGACTTAATTGGTACCAAACAAAACGTTTTTAGACAATTTATAAACAGTACATTGTCCTAACCTAAACTAACGTTTAGCTGATTTACCAAATACGAATACTACGCACATTATTATCATATAATTTTCTTTGAAATAAAACATTTTAAATATTTAGCAACTTAGTTATGTCAACCAAACATTTGTTAGCGTAAAATTTACATAGTTTTGACGTTCATTTGTTCGTATTCTTTTAGATATGTCACAGCGGATAAGCTAATTGATCAGTCAGTTCCCCGTAAACAGCGAGCCATTGATGAAATCGGAATCTCGGTGTAGTGTTCACTTTCCCCCTCGTTTCCTCGCGGCTGGCAGACTAAATAAAACAAGGGACGGTCAATCCGCAACCGGGAACAGATAAAGCATTACATCGAACCGTGTCTGGTATATCAGCGCGGAGTAAAACGGGCATTGGGTAATAATAAAAATGCGCCGATTTACGTCGGAAATGTCGACGGCTTGTGTCGAAGGACAGGATGGTCACGCAGGCGGAAAAGATTAATGCATTCAAAGCCTCTTCCGCTCTTTCACCGTGTTTGGCTCGTTTTCAACCATTTGTTTATTTTCGTAATGTTTTCCTCGAAAAGGGACTTGAAATTGAAACCTTTTTTGTGTGCCTGCTCAGCTTTTCGTGTTTATGAAAATCGTACATTTTCTGGAGCCAGTGAAAGAAAATTTAAGGTGTACGAAATTTAAAGTCCCTAAACTGACACATGTAAACACTACACATACATTCCGTGTATTTTACATTTCGAAAAATTTTATTCCCTAATTTAAAATTTCAGTAACATACTTTCTTCATACGAAAGTTAATTAGCAAAATTTTTAGGTAATATTGATATTGCAACTTATATTAAATAAAGAAATATATTCAAACGAAACAAAGAATTTGCCTATAAAAAGTTTTCGAGTCTGATGACACGGTAATGTTTGCATAGTGTGTGCGAATGTATGCGTCATTCTGGAAAGTGTAACAAAACTGAATCGTTTTGGGGAATGATAGCAATTCAATTGAGAAGACATAAGCAACAGTTCGAAATGGGCACGGAGATCGTTTCGGCATAACTGTCAAAGCTGACGGTTTGCTAAAGATAACATTGCGTCAGCAGTTGGGCCGCCGTGAAGATTCGAGGTGCCTGGATCGTTTCGTTCCCACGACCGCGATGCACCCCAACACACCACCCAAGACCGTTGCACAAACTGTGGCTCGTTTACGGGGGTGTTATACGTCACATATGCCCCGCAAAAAAAGGCTCATCGCTTCTCTTTCACGAGAGAAAATGCTTCCTTTCATGCTCGATACCGAATTGAGATTCAAGGCCAGTGTGCTTTTACCGAACATATACAAAAGCATAGCATATACACATTACACGACACAATGTTGCTAAATCTATCATCAATCATTTTATTTACAGTCGCACTTTTTCATAACCACCACTAATTTTTATACACGCGTTGTATATAAAACGAAAGCGTCATTTCACTTGTTAGTTAAAAAATTGATTTATTACTTAATAATTTTAACTGTAGTATTGAATGCTATTTGGTTTAACTGATTGTCATCATAACCTTTTGATTAGTGCTATTAATTAATTGTTGAATGAAGTTAAGTTATATTGTATAATATTGTATTCTATTGCACAGGTTAGGTTAAATAAGTAATGTAATGTAATTTCAAGTACAGGGCTAATTTTTTTTGTGCTGTAAATAAGCTAATTTAAGACAAGAAACATAGCCACCTAAAGATGGCTCCGTTTTCCAGTGCGATTGTGCGACGAGTTTTTGTCCCCGCAAACGAAGGGTCAGTAAATATATTCCAGCGATGGATCGTGACACTGAATAATTGACTCGAAGTCTTCGGAGTTTATACGGAGAGGAATCTGTAATATCTCTGGTTTCGAGCGTTTTCCTGTTATTGTTGTGTAATATTAACATTGAGTACATACAAAGTCGGGCATAAATTTAAAATCAAACAAACTGATCTGTCTGTCATCACTTTTAACAATTCTCGCTAGCAGTTCGAAAACATTTCCGAATTACTTACGAAAATACTGTTGCAACAATAACTTTTGCTGTAATACCAACAATACCATTGTTTCACACGTATCAAAAGTGTTGTTGCCTTTGTATGAAATCGCAACAAAATCGACGTTAAGAAACGTTTCACATTTTCTAAAGCAAAAGTAATTACATCATTAATAGCAAAAAGAAAATAACGTACGATCAGACTTTCATTTACATTGAAAATGAGTGTGAGCGTCAGTTTGAGGAAAAGGCCAGAAACAATAAGTTACATGGCACAATTGACTGTTATCGTAATATCCGCGGTCAAACCTTTGTATACAAGTTCGTAATTGTTTTAACTGTTAACGTTATAACGCACGGCCAAGATAACCCGAAAGAAGGTCATTCGCATCGGCGGGAAAAGGTATAAGGCGCGTTCACGATCCCAAGATATCGCGGCAAAAGTCGAGTCTGGGTCGTGGAACACGGGTATAACGCACGTGCGCGTGCTGGGATTATTTGTAACGATATGTTAAAGGTGGCCGCGTAGGTGTGCGAGCCATCATGCACAGCGCGATCAAACTGTTAAACCGGCTAATCGCTTTTCGCAGAAATTAAGTCTTCTTCCACGACACGACGCGGAGGATTACACACCTAACATCCAACAGTCCGAGACTAAGAGGGTTATATAACGGGTAATTTACGATCGGGGACTATTAATTGTCCGCCTCCTTTGCCACGACTGCCAACTATTCTTCGCCAGCGCCGCGTTAACCCGAACGCGGCGTTTTATGCTTTTTGCTATCCTTTCGGATTTCAGTGCTTTCTATACTTTGCATACTGTTTCACGCGAAAAATGGTCTTTTTTAATGATTCATTTAACGATCATCGTCGAGCAGCTCCCCGAGGAAAATGTACTTTTCGATCTTTCGACAATGATTTTCTTTCTTACAATGAAAATATATATTTGATATTTATATTAAAGAATTTATCGAACTTAATAGTAGAACAAGAATAGCAGAAGTGATTTTCTATAAATGTTTAATTAAACTCAATAATGTATTTAATTCGTTGTAGCAACTATGTGCCAATAAAATGTCGGGTTTACTTAATAATATTCGATTAAGTAATAACTTCATTATTTAGAAACAAGGAAACAATTTATCAGGTTAAGTAATCTCAACAAATAGTATTCTGGTAATCGAACAATATAATTATTCTGTAATTAGCCAAACAGTGTAGCTCGTTTGATGATCCCTATGCAACTTTTTGTTCTGACTAGTCAATGTTTGATTAATGTTATTTGATTAATGTAAATTCCACTAAATAAAGAGCAATTTCTTTAATTAGTTCTCAGAACTAATTTTAATACGTCTCATAATAGATTAAAAAAAACAGCTAGTGAATTATGTATGTAACATGTATGTAAATAAAAATAAAATAAAATATAAAACAGCTAATCAATGAATATAGAAAGTTCCAAAGAATTATAGTTGTTTTCTCACAAATTTCTATAATTGTAAAAAAGAAGTAGAGATTAAGGAAAATTTCCTATCAAAAAAGACTGAAGACAAAGTGTTTTGTTAATGTAGTAAACGCACTCCTTATGTCTGTAAGCATGTATTGTAACAGCAAACAATATTGTTACAGCATCAAATTGGCCCAGCATCAAACCGTTGGCCCACATTCTTGCTCATAACCTCGCATAAACTTTTCAGCTTTCCGCTCGAATTTCGTTCCAAGGGTATTTGACTTTTCAAAGAAAGCGCAGTGACGCTTACTCGTTATAATATTCAACGACCCAAAAATCACAAAGAAAGACCACCGTTTCGTTGTTTCGAGAACGATAACAGACGTCAGTGAAGACAGAGTGAACATCGAAACAAGGCTTTAATAGGTTATTCATCAGGATGCTTGATAATTGTGACTGGCTTTTGTTGATAATTATCAAATTGTTTTCATACCTTTTTTATTTTTAATAAGACGTAGAGGAAAGCGAGTCTCGTTTAGCGAGCAATTCCGCGTGCGGAAACCCAGCGGCGAACTCGCTATATATGCAGTCTTACAACGCGTTCTCCAACGGGCACCATAGAAGAGTTAGAACCCTTCGCGGGCACTTGGTAAGAAGCGAATGTGAAAAAAATCCCGCAACACCGCTCCGCTGGAACATACTATTGGTGTTATGACTAGGCCAGCTCGTAATGCACCTTTTTCTGGAGCTGGCGACCACGTTGATTTTACGACGGGGGCAATTAAAGTTGACGGAAAAAGACCTTTGTGTAACTACCTCCTCGAACCGCACGTTTTTTACTTCGTGACAACAGTGCGTGATTTCCATTGGGGCGTAATTAGCATAGATTACACTAAATATAATGTACTACTTTTAAAATTGAATGACGCTGCAGCGCAATTCGAATTTGATTCGATGAGACTGGCCAGTTTAATGTTACTTTTTAGTGATTTTGTTTTCTGAGTTTACTTTCACATTAACAATAAATAATATTTAATAACAATAAAAATTGTTTCCAAATATAATTTTTGTTTCAAAATACAAATACAAACTGGTATTATAACTACTGAAAGAGAATGTTTTGTAAATCATATGTAGCTAATGTAAGGTTGCTTTTTTCACTTACTTTTTATGAAACAAAAATCGTACGAAATGTTTGCATTGTCAATGATGTTTTCTACAGCATAGTATTTACTACAGTTAACCTGTTTGACATTCTGAATTTAATTCTATTGTAACTAATAAAATTTTCTTTCAAATTTAAGATATGTAAGTAATTAATTTGCCGGCAATCAGCACAAGACACAAACATAGGGTCATAGAGTAAAGTATTTATAATTTTTTATGTTTTAATTTTTGGTATTTTTCGTATTTCAGTTTTCACCTTTCCATTCTTTCTTTCCCTTCACGAAAACGATTAATCAAAAATAAAAAGGAAACAAAGCAACGTAAAAAGCGACAGTTGGAAAGCTAAAAAGTATTTGGTTTCAATTTTTACGATTCAATAGTTTCCTTCTTAGTATTCGAGTCGAGTTATGGTGGTCGAGTAAAGGGCTGGCGTACACTTGGTCAAACAACGGAGACTCTATGCAAGCATCATTTTATTAGCATTTCTAATTTCAGGCCGGAAATAGTCGAAACGCAATCGCGAAAACAGACCCGAGGGATTAAAATAGTTCGTTTACTACGCCCACAGGCTTGTATTAATTAAGATTCTTTATGTTACTTACAAGGTGTAATTCACCATTCAAAAGCCGCCTATAAAACCATCTGTGCAATAATTCAAAATCTTCATTTATTAAGAAGAATTTTCGTTTAAAATGTTAAAAATGTGACAGTGTTGATAAGAAATCAAATTAGGTTGTTAATAAATAAGTTTTGGTAAGGAAAATTGTACAGGAAAAAAAAACATTAGCTAAATAGCAATTAGTTTCTGTTAAGTGAAAGTCTGTAGAGATCAGTGAAAGTAAAAGAAGGTCGAAAAAAGTGAGGGAAGTTCAGTGAAGATTATACAAGGTTCGTGAACGTCTGTGAAGGTTAAGTTAGGTCAATCCCTATTTCTAACGATGAACTTTCACGAAGATTCGTATTCTAAGGTTTTGATCTCTATTCTAATACTACCAATCCCTATAACAGCTTCAAAAACTTAGGAATTACTACTCATATCACAGCATATTCTGTTATTCTTCAGGAACAAACTGAAATGAGAATATTCCTCCGGTTTTATCTCGCTTTATCTATAGCTACACCTGATTCTTTTTGAAACCCAGGTTATCTAAAGCATATAAATGTGTGTTTCCTAAAAATGTAAAGAAAGAGCGAAATGAACGAAGATAACGATGCCATTCGTTACGAAAATAGTAATTTAGAATAAATAGAATGCAGATAAAATATTTCGAGCCGAAAACATGAGAAGTGGCAAACACGCAAACCACTAGTTAGTTGTATTTAAAGCAGTGTCAAATGTGTGATTTTATCTTATCGAAGCACGCGTGCACTGCATTTTCAAAGATGAATGCGAGAATGCTCTAAATGTGATTCAACAGATGAGTCGCTCGAAATTCGGTAAATCATTTGAAATGTCAAGGTGAGCACGCCCAGACGTTATAATTCGTTGCAAATGAATAATCACGCGCGTTCCAGTTGCAATGGGCGATGAAAATACACTTTTCCACGCACTCATTTTACTTGTGCGATTGCAATCGCAAGTCGACGAAAACATTGTGCTTCAATTTATCGTACTAGTAAACACGTGCAAAACGTCGAATATGAACGATTAATTATAGTCAAGAGGTAAATTGATTTTGAAAAATGTCTTAAAATGTTCAATAGTCCCCCACCCCTCGACTAAAATCATAAACTTTAAAACCAACCGATCTAATTTATCTAAAGATAATGACTGTTCCGTTTATACAAATAATTCTTAAATAAAAAAGATTCGAAGTTTGAAAAAAATGACTGTTCTTTTTACTTCTCGCTTGTCTTATCCTCAAAGCAATGATGAACAAGATCGAGTCAAATGTTAGTCATTATACTTTTAAAATATAATTAAAAATAGAATGACTTCTATATACGAAGAATATAATTATCGCGAAATTATGTAGAGAATTCGGAATTAATGTTATAGCGTAAGTACTTCCCCCATTTCTCTTCTTCTGTTATCGCTTTTATTTCCTCATCTTTCCCACTGGTATAACAAAGTATGAAATCTTCCAATAGTTTTATACAGAAATAAAGATACATTGTATATAAACGGTTAATTATTATCAAAAAGAAAAAGGAATTAAAGATTTGATTGTACAAAAGTGTTACACTGATCTTCCCTCCTTTTCTTTTCTCATCAATATAACAAGTGACGGGCTCAAACAAATTGCTGATAGAAAAAGTCACGTTGTAACAATAGAGATTTATGCGTATCACTAAATGCAAACACACATTGTTTCATATGAAACTTCCTCTCCCATCTCACAAGAAAATAACCAAAAAGTTCGTGAAATCAGTAACAAGGCGAAAATGAATTGATTATATCACCCAAAAATATTTTTTTTCTTTCGCCCAAACAGTCATCGATAAATCATATATCCAAAATCAACTTCCCCCGTCTCCACATTAATATGGAAGGGTTAACCGCTATTCATTTTAGCCACGGGCGAATTTTTTCCGTGGGAAGAATAAAACTCTGACGCTGAACAGTTCTGAGAATGGAACTTTATCAAACGAGAGTGGCCGTTTCTGCAGCGGCGGTATACTAATCCTCC
This sequence comes from Nixonia krombeini, assembly GCA_022817245.1. NCBI lineage: Eukaryota > Metazoa > Arthropoda > Insecta > Hymenoptera > Scelionidae > Nixonia > Nixonia krombeini. The sequence goes on along the minus strand of JABFPT010001554.1, from coordinate 8,692 downwards.
TCCCCCCCTTGTCCCTTGCCCCTCGAGACCGCGTCAAGGGTCGAGTCGCTTAGCGGGCTAAGCCGAGAAGGGGAGAGCGTGCGGCCGGAACGAGAGAGACGCGCCGGCGATAAGCACCTTGGCCAGCGATAGCACTGGAAAATTCCACGAAGCGGCTGAAACGCGAGGACGAAGAGACACGCTGCTCGACGCTGGCTGACGCGCCCCGACGGAGTTACGCTGCGAGCGCGTCTCTTACGCGTACTCGTGTCGTGACCGTTCGTTATTCGGAATGATGAAAACGTGAAAAGGCTGCACGTTTTACGATTACGGTCATAATTCCGCGACAGCGTAATGGCCGCCCCTTTTTACGATCGATTTCAATTTACACGATGATAATTGACGGCTGATGAAAGATGGCCAGATGAAAACTGCCTCGCCGCACCGGACATTCAACACCGATCTTTCTTGTATTGTAAAAGAATTATGTGGCCGCTGTAAAAATTTGACTTTTATTGCATTGTAACAAACGGAATCGCTTAAGCACTTTATACTTTATACAAATGTGTAATCGACGTAATCAGTCGTTAATAGACTGTTAAGAAACGCATTAATTAAAAATTAATGCAGGGATTAACAATTTTATATCGATGTCTAAATAAAGCCTTTAAGCGAACACGGCTTACGGTTATTCGCTAATTTCTTTATTTTTTATTATTTACTTTGATACTTACGACTGACACGATTTTTAGACAAGCATTTTAATAAAATTAATCTTTAATTTTGTGAGACTGAATTTTTTTTTATTTGAAATAATCGGGGAGACTTTGTTTATTAATTGCCGATTAACTTTTCAAGCGATGAGTCATTTCCATTTATATAAAATATGCAAAGTTGGAACATTAAACTAGAAAATAACATATTGCAGACAAGTCAATCGATTTTTAATCTTCCACTAATAGCCTTAAGTTAGCGGTCGTTCTTCGCGCTGATTTGTTGATTATACTGATGTTTAAGGGTAACATAAACAGGCGAACTGACTAATATTTTCACTCCAACCAACTTTTATCACCGATTAAAATATTCACGCCGGAATAAATAGAAATAGTTGGCAATTGAAATGCATCGAATACAAGTTGAAAATGGCATTGTTCTCGATGAAAAAATAGAAACAATCTATTCTATAACATTAACATATTATTTTATTAATGTTTCCACATTTTCTGCTAAGAAAAAAAACTGAAAGAATGCGATAAATAAAAATTCTCAATAAAATTTTCAACGGCAGGTACTAGACATCATTCTAAACTCATACAGAAAAATAAAACAGTTAATTATTAAAAAATAGACTGAAGTTTAATCTCCCCTGGGATTCGTTAATTAATTCGGTTTTTTCGATTGCTGCAAACCGAGCGTGATAAGAAAACGGGATTTGAGGTTATACTAACGACGGTGAGCACTTTTCTGAAATAATCCATCAAATGTCACATGTGTAGAGAATAACAAAGTGACGATATTAATGATGGAAGGCAAACCGCAACATTTGCAATATGGGTTGCGATGAAAAATGACACACACCAAAACTGCCATCACCGAACTCAACGACTGAGACAAGCGAAGAGAAATTCAATGAAAACTTAATGGGATAATAAATTGAAGATAAAATGCACGGGAAACAGTTGTGATTAATCGATTATCTTTCATGAGATAATTAAAACAATTAATCAACGAGGAAACTCGGATTATAAAAATAAGGATGTTAAATGCAGTACATTTCATTAAACTTTTTATTATTGTTAATAAATCCTTGTTGTTTTCCTTAATAAGTATTCATGTTAAATAGTTGGCGTGAAAAATGCAGATTATCCGGTTCTGAAAGAACTCGATGGATTATTCTTCTTGGCGAACTGTGACAAAGAAACGCGATGGTGCGATCGGAAATTTGAATGATAAAAAAACAGAAAAGCTGTATGAATCTAAACGTGAAAAGTGTCGGCAATGGCCTCGACTGTTATGAATATTTCATTTTTACTAACGTGAAAATAAATTTTCATTCCAATATGGAAATACGCACGGCAAACTAGTCTCCCGTTGACACGTAAACACGACTCGGTGTAAACCCGACTAAACTTGAAATACGATGCAATCGCAGGATATAAAAAAGGCTATTTCCTCGTCCTTGTACGGACAACTTTTGAAAAGAAACGCTTCGTTGAGTGCCACACGACACTCGCCATTAGCTCTAACGACTATACGAGTATGGATTTAATGCACTGTAAAAAAACTACAAAATAAACCAAGCATGTGAAAATTCGATTAATCTCGCGATTAATCACGTTTTTTACTCTTGTTTTGCTTTCTGAGATTTTTGATTCTCAGGAATCAAAAATTGTCTCGCTACGTAGTAATATTTCCTTTGTTATGTTAATGTTAATTAATTTTTAC
>JABFPT010001553.1:0-18691 GCA_022817245.1 Nixonia krombeini | reverse complement strand
TATTGGTTATCCGAGGGTTCGCAAACGTCGGTCTCGGGTAACGAATGGATAACGCGATATCTTATAGTACTTGCCTCGCAGAGCGCATTTTCGATGTTTGTCCTTCGAACGCGACACGGTAGTATTATCGTGATGTATTGTCGGCGATATTATTACTGTAGTGTCTTGTTACATAGTTCGGTGTAATGCATGAATTTCCCAGGGGAAATTTTCCCAGGTTAGGATTCAATATATGATGTTCTTCTCGAAAGAAAAATCCAGCAATTAAATCAAGCTCATTAAGTTTTAATTATTGCTTTTGAAGTGGATGATACTTCAGAGGACTTATATATATATATATATAAATCGATACGGTGTACAAGTTTATCGTTTCAGTAGAACCTTCTGCAAAGTCACGAGATATGAAAAAGTAATTGATACTGATGAAGTAGTTTTTCACATTTCGTAACTTTGTGAACCTTTCATTAGAACACTACGCTGGTAGAAGTTTTACATGAACGAATATGGCAACGTCAGCTATTTTTAAATTAATGATTAAAAATATTCACGAGCGATAACTAATATAAAAAATTTCATTAATTCCTATTTCTAATGGACGATAAAGGGATTTAATTCAATTAGTTCCCGATGAACTGAGCGGAAGGCAAACAAGTGTTTTTTATTTTATAATTTTCAATATTCTGCGATCCACGCTCAGCTACGTTGAGAAAAATAGTTTGTTAAGAAAGTTTTTCAGTCTGTTTAATTTTCGTCGAACAATCTAGCGGTGTAACAATGGATATACCACGAAGTGGCTACCCGCTAACAAAAGCAGTCTTTTGAAACAGATTCAGCGAGGAATCACTCTCAACTGTGGTCGGGGCGATTGTGCATATTTTTTACGAGAACGGATAATTAACGAGTTTAAGTCCGTGTGATAAATGCCAGAGAATTGGTAGACAAAAGGGACCGGAAGAAATGTTAACTTTTCATGGGAATACAAATGTTAATAAAAACACATGACCCAAATGTGATTCAATTCACGGCGCATGAAATGTGCGAGCGATTAAACGAACGTATATCTAAATTTAAACGGCACATTTGACTGGCGCCGTCAAAGGTATTAACGAATTTATGCCGCTGTTATTCACAATTAATGCGAATGATGCTATGACACGGGATTTAACCCACCTGCCGCTCTATCCGTATATTCTTTTGGGGAACGATGTTCCGAAGGAAAATACGATTAAGCTTCATGCCGTGGTAAATGACTAGAACTTTCTGGCCTAATTACTCGTCGGCACGATCGTTCAAGTTGTAAAAATTTCTACTGTACTTCCTGCCCATAAACCTCGCGAGTTACTTGGACTTTCGCCTCTTTCTTCGCTACTTTGCTCTTAGCGAGGAATAGGAACTTTACTTCCCCATCGTCGCCCGCTCAAATTTTATTGCCAAACTGCCTCGCGCTATGGTTACACCGAATGGAGAAATATTTCGCAAGAGGCTCGTAAATTTGCCACGTATCTTTAACGGCATTCAAGATTCTAACACCTTGTAAACTTTCTGAAAACTTGCCGTCAGTAGGGCAAATATGACTACATTTCTTTTGTGTAACGCGACTAATACTGTCGCGCAACATCGAGCTCAACGAACAGACCGCACGTGTCGCGAACCAGGGGTAATTGAAAATCGTTGCATGTTGCGATACACGTGACACACGTGAACGCAACGTTTCATTCGGATGGCACGACCGCCGTAAAAACGCTCTTGTCACGCAATGTAATCTGTTGAGTGATACGCTTCCTTTAGACACGCATTTTAGCCGTCGATGTATTGCATTTGCACATGCATGTTAACCTCACTCGAGTTCCGGTGAACCGCATTCTAGTCTGAGACTACTACGGCAGTCGATAGGGACGTATGATTAAAGTTGGAGGAAGTTGACGGAAGTGTTGACAGTTGGCATATATTTCATTCAGACTTTTCGTAAATTAAACTGCTCTACGGAATGATCTGTGATCGACTAGGAATTGAAAATAGGACGTTAGTAAGGGTAATGATTAGGATGGCCGACAGTCGTGATAACGTTCTGTTGAATGACTCTGATATGAATCATCCGTTCGGCTAAAATAGAGTTTTCGTCAACGAACCACTTTGTCAATGTACTCGCAAGCAAAAGTCAAATCGAACTCAAGTTCAAAGGTCCAAGGTAATTAGTTAATTCTGATCACAGGTATCACAGTCAATGCTAACACAACCATGTTGGTTAACCTAAATTAACGTCAGAAAATCGTCCGTTATTTGTGACAATGGTGTATTTCAGTGATCGAAGTAAATTCGAAATTTTGTATATGCATTATTTATCCGACAAAATTAATGAAGCAGTGCAATACTAGGTTGGTAAGAAGGTTATATCATTTTTCTGTTGTCCAAATTGAAACGTTCATTTTCATTTCAAAACTTTATTTTAGGCATTCTATGCTTCGCGGTCCGACTTGGTCATAACGCGAAGGAACCTAATAAAAATTTGTGTGCTGGTTTTGGACTATCTACATTTAAAAGGCATTCGATCCATATATGGTTTGAAAAATTCAGGTCGGGTGACATGAAGCTTCAAGATGAACCTCGCGCCGGAAGACCAAAGGAGCTTGATGACGAAGTTCTGAAGGCTTCAGTGGGTAATGAACCACTATTGACTACGAGGGAGATTGAGGAAAAGTTAAACGTTAGCCACATAACAATTGAAAACCACTTAAACAAGCTTGGTTTCTTTTAGGAAAGTTTGATTTCTCATATGCCAGCTCATAAGTGAGATTAAGTAATGACAAATTTACCACTGTTTTCTATGATCTTCCTCCATTGGTGTCAAAAACTAAATGCTATATTATCGGTTCAGGTTGACATACCTTAGCTGGTTGGGTAGAACTCAATGTCTGGAAACGAATGGTATGTCGGTCAGTTTTAAATTTACAAATGGAGAAAAGTTACAGCGTGAAAACAATGAAACTCAGTAGATAACGCCCCCCGCCACATAATTTATCCCTTTTTTCGTGAATATCTCCGTTCCTAATGATCGGACGGGCCAATATGGGGGGTGATTCTTGATGTACGTCGCGAGATCTATCTAATGGTGTATAAATCAAAGCTGAATACCGAAGTTGATTTTTCGGCATTTTTCCAAAGGGGTACCTTCAATTTTTTGCGAAAAATCAACTTCGGAATTCAACTTTGATTTACATACCAACAGATAGATCTCGCCGCGTACATCAAGAATCACCCCCTATGTTGGCCCCTCCGATCATTAGGAGCGGAGATATTCGAGAAAAAAGGGGTAAATTATGGGGTGGGGGGCATGATCCACCGACTTTCACAATTTCCACGCTGTAACTTTTCTCAATTTGGTAATTTGAAACTGAGCGATATATCATTCGTTTCCGCGTATCAAGACCTATCGAATGAGCTAAGGCATGTCAATCTGGACCAATAGTACAGCATTTAGTTATGATTACGGTAGCAATAGTTTCAGTTTTATCCCCACCAATTTTATCCTTTTTCCTGAAATTCTGCTCCCCTAATGGCTGGATGGGCCAACATGGGGGTGATTCTTGATGCTCGATGCGAGATCTATCTAATGGAGTATATCACATAGCTAAAAGCCGAAGCTGATTTTTTAAAAAAAATTGAGGGGGAAATTGATGGAGTGGAGGCGTGATGTATAAAATTGCAAAGTTTTCGCTGTACAAGTCCGCCCACTTTATGAATTCTCAGGTGAACAAGGTACCATCTAATTCCGTCTACAAAATTGTTTTGTAGACAGTAGTAAGTGTCTCGCGTGTTACCAACACACATAACTAAGCTAAATATGTATCTAATATAATATATCGAGAATACGTTCTCTGATCAACATTTTAATAACTTTTGCCTTCTATCAAAACTACTAATTTTATCTTCCAATTATTGTATTGCTTCTTACAAGGTTTTTCTTAGTGTACGCAGTCCAGCGCTAGACAGTGCAACTGGTTTCGCTACTCCAGCTGCTGCCAAGCACGCATTACCGACTCTTTGCCAGGACAATAATCCGGTACGACGCGACGCGTGATGCTAAAGCCCTAAGCGAATGAAATGTGTAACGACGCAGCATGAACGAGAACAACCATTCCGCCAATGTATATATTTACCACAAAACGTTCAGGACGAAGGTCATTTGCCAGAAAAGGGACATTACGTTTCTCCCTCAAAAACCGTGTGAATGCAGAACGTTCATATGAAACAATTCGGCAACGTGCTTTCCCGCTTGGCAACAACGCAATCCCGCTCGTTTCATCGTCTCGGGTTAGCGTCGGTAAAGATAAGCGAAGAGTTATTAGGCGTCGTTGATTCAGCGGTGCTGACCAGCCGCAACGTGTGTCGGGAGGAACCGTCGGCGATAAGGACGCGGTGGGAGCTGGGTACTCGCGGCGCTCCAGTGCCCCGCTCGAATATGAAACCCGCGCGGGGCACCACTGCGCCAGACGCGGGACCTGTTGCTGTCGAGTTTACGGTGTTTTTACGACCGACGTAACAGTCACCCCTGAGTACAGGGGCTGAGCACACACACACACCTATACACACGCACACACTCCCACTCTCGCTGCCATACTCCTCGCTTTTAGGAAGCGATGGAAAGAAAGCCCGAGAGAGAGAGAGAGAGAGAGACAAATCGGCGTTTCCTGCGAGATGCGCCCAACAGGTGAGAATACGGCCGGAGCGTTACTCGTCCGTCAGCTCCGTCTGCCTCGAATTTACGACGACGATTGTCACCAAGGCCGACCCTCCGGAACGGCGATTAATCCCGCGGCTAATTAATCGCGGATATTTCAACTTTCCGCCGATAACGAAACTCGTCTCGGGGATAGGAGCCAAGTTGCCGGAGCACGGCTTCATAATGCGGAAAGTGCTTTTGTTTCCCGAGTTTCTTAATCCGGAGGCGTCGCGAGAGGGCATCGAGTGTTGCAGACTCTTGCCGGATGGCCGGACGTTAAGGCAGAAAACGAGTGGCAAGTTTCTCAAGTTGAAAAGTTCTCCTCACCCCTCTCTACCCCCGTGGCGCCGGGCACCGCGAACTTTACACGTTCGCAGTTTTGTCTCGCGCAATTACAAGTTCCCTGCATTATTCATACTAACTCGCCTCCGCGGCGGCTCTTTCCACACCGCTCTCTCGCACCCCTCGATATCTTACGCGGCGTTTCTTCCTCGCGCCCCCGTCCCTCGCACCCGGACCAAGCCAGCCGAACGAAACTCAAAGACCACCGCATCGCCGCGCGCTTCATGAATTTTAATGAAATTTCGAGACCGTTGAAAACGCCTCTACACTTACGTGCACGCGTTGCGAACGCGATGCTCCGGGGATATTTCCACGCGGCGCTCTCTCGCCTGCCGTGGAAACAACGTGGAAACACACGGTCCGCCGAGGCGAGCGAATTCGAACGGAAATTTATGAAAATTTCTCTCCACCTTGGGAGCCGCTTTGCGCGTGCTCCGACCGCTGGTATCCCCGTTTCGGACTACGTTTGATACTCGAATGAAAAAATGATTCGAGAGAGCCGTCGTTTCGCTGGAGGAGAGATTTCTGTTTTATGCTAATAAATCGTCTTTTCTGAAATGCTTTGGCTGCGGGAGAGGTTAACGTGGAATGAAATGGAATATCAGGATCCTCGGTGGAAGACTCTTCGACGTGCTTAGCTGGCAAGTAAGACTGTAATGTATTTTCGCAACATATTGTACCCAACTTGAACGAGCTTCGTCATCTTTTCACAATATGCCAAACTGGGGGTAAAATATCTTGATACTAATAACCATAGAGTACTGACCACAGTTGAACCATAATTAAACGATACAAATTCAAGTACACGACCTGTTGTTTGATACGAGCCTTGTCCTTTCTTTGGTTTAATCTGCCATTACTCTACAAATATCTGACTTGGTATTGGTCTGCTTCTGATTAAGCGTTGAAATGTTCTGTAGAGGAGAATGAATAGATTTTAATAAGGTATTGGCAAGGCCAGAAGCATCACTGTATTTAAGTCGTTAATTTGCCTCGATATGTACCACATCAGTTGACAGATAACCTAATCTTAACCTCACCCACTATTATTAGGCGTTCTGATTAATACCCTACTAATAACCTTTTTCAGTTTCTATTTGAAACACTTCCTCATACGAACGGTAAAAATTTGACATTATCGTAATAAAATGTTACTAACAAAACGCCGAAACATGTTACGGATGTAAGTTTTTTCTATATACATATATATATATACAGCCGTCTTCAAAATCAAGCCAACGTCTATCAAGAAAAGCAGACTGTCTGTGGTACCGAAAAAAGAGTAGCTCCGCAGTATCTATTTCAATTCGCGTCACCGTCGTCAAACACTGTTACACACCGATGGAAGAAAACGCTTGTGCGCTTCCGACGTACCACCAGTCTCGCTTGTCACACGGACGATTAATTTTTGAGGTTAGGAAAAAATCCACTAGTCGGTGCTTCAAACGTGTTGTCCTTCGTAACGATAATCGTCTGTTTGAAAATTCCTTTCGCTAGAGGAAAACTCATTCCAACCTAAATTAAAGAATTGACTAAATTTGCGTGGTACCAATTTGTCTCGAACAGTGATTTGTCAGAACGTTGTATATCCGTGCATTCCCAATCATTCGCCTTCCACGAACTATCTTATACATGGAATATCATTAAAGCAACATCTCGATCAAAAACACGTCTGGCACGTCGTGTGAGCGATGAGTCTGGCTCAGCGATACCAGCCATCTTACCATCGGTAACGAATAACCGATATGTTCAAAGAACTCATGCCTACGGAAAACGTTAATTTCAAAAATAACCCTTACTCTTTCTAATCAGCTCGACAGTAATAATAACTAAAACAGTCTGACGTGTACAAACATAAACAGTAATAAGTTGCTTACAAACTCATTTGTGAAACGTTCTTTAATTAACGGTTCATTCCTGTTGCTTACATCGCGAACCTAACCTGAAATACCATCTTATATCATTAGTCAAGTATTTAATTAAAATGTCCGATAAAATCCGTTAGATGAGTCAACCGATTTAACCGAATTCCTCAATGGTGCTCTCCTCAACCAGCTCCCCAATTAAAGTAAGCGAAACCTTCCAATATTCCTCTCAATGCAGTGTCAGTGGTATTTCCAGACGTTTCTAAGGCCGCGGTTGCAACGTTGCCAGATACTTTGGTGTCACGAGCGATGTGACTCGCGGTGGCGAGTGCCGGCGGCGTTGGCGAGAGGGATCGGTGCTGCGAGAGCAGCCGTGGATATTTCCGAGGCGCGTCAGATCGCGAGGGAGGATTCGAGAGTAACGTCGTCGGTCTTATTGCCCGCGATCCCATTCCGGTGAGTCGTGCGAGGCGGTAACAAGAGCCGAGGGACGGCGGTCATCCTCTAACAGGCCCCAGAGGCCTGCACGACCCACGTGTCGATGTCTCTTCGCGCTCCATGCAATCTCCATAACATTACCATACGATTAAGCCGATCGGTCAGAGAAACCTTGTTTCTGTACCTCGCCCCGTGAACCTAACCTTTTCTCCACTCCTTATTCCCCACCCGTCCAATTAACTCGGGGCTTCCTCGAAAAATCATACGTAACCGAACTATCGACCACGGGAGGAAAACAATATCGCACGTACCGAAACAAGACACTGTAACGTCTCTAAAAGAGAAGAGGAAAGAGGATTATATTGAATTTACGAGAGGCTATGCCCGCAAAGCCGATCACCCGAACTGTGTACAGAGGCGTATCGCGGAATAGCCGGACCATCCGAGTACTCGGGTTATCGGCGATCGCGCTTCTCCGTTCCCACAACCGCGGTGTAATAAAGACATTGTTGAGCCGGAGATCCCGAACGAGCCGGATTTAATTTTTGCGGGATAAGCGTGGGCGTGAGTTACACGCGTGTCACGCGTTTATTAAGCGCGAGCGGAGGGGCGTTGGAGGGGAGGGGACTCGGAGGCTGCGGAAGGGCCGTCGGCGCGTATACGAGTAGTCCGCCGCTTTACGAGCTTATTTTACTGGATTTTTATGATATAACGTACCCGCATCCAGCCGACCGAAGTTTATAGGTTAGAGAGATTTTATCGTCGGCGTAACGTATGGTTTGTTAAATCGTCGCGGCTCGCATCAGCCTCGGGCGTTTCCGCCAAAGTGGACTTTTCCGAGATTGCTCCTCAACCCCCCTCCCCATTTGGGACATTGTTTCTTTCTGAGATTATCGGAAACGTTTGCTCGCGCATTCCAATTCGCGTCTTCCGACTGCGACGTCGATCGACAGTGTTGCCGCGTGTTCGCGCGGACGGTTTCAGTCTCACCAGCTACCGAGACGTGGCAAGAAACGCCATTCACAGTCCCGGCTCCTAATGAACGTCGATCAACCTGGCCAACGACTTCCCGTCCGCGGCGCCCCGCAATCATCGCGGAGTCGTATTCCGCGATGGAACAGTCGGCAAGATCGTCGATGCACTTCCTACGAAAGTGCAAAAAGCGAGCGTCGACACGAAATTTGCGACTATCGCAACGCGGCAAATCGACAGCGATTTTTTTTTCTCATTCTCATTTATCGACGATTTGCGGTGTCAAACCGCTATAGGCGACGAAGATTTCCCTAGCGCGATGGAATTCGACTTCGTCGATCGGTGACCGACGTCGGTCACCGATACTCGAATCGAGGTATATATTATATATAGCTCATAAGCGAGCGCGATAAATACGCGCAAAAGGTATCTCGTTAGTCGCGCGGGAGAAGAAGTCGGAGGGGCAATGGAAAAGAAAAGAGGAAAAGAAGTACGAGTCTCGTCCGAGCAGAAAGGCTGGTTCACCTTGACTGCTGAAACCACATCTGCATGTGCAGGGCCGCATTCGGAGGCCAAGACGCAATCGAGAGAAAGAGCATCCGCGCGCGAGAGTTTCACTGTCGCCGAGTAGCGCCGGCGTCTTTTTCCTCGACGGGTTGTGTGCAGTTCCGTGACGACCGTCTTGACGCAGTTTCCAGACCACGCTGGTAAACACTCGATAAACAAGACGCGAATTGCGACGGGGAATACGAGAATTCGTAATCGCGCGCAACGAACGACCAAAGGAAAAGGGGGAGGAGAGGGCGTTATTTTATTAATACCAGGGTCTGAGGAGGGTGAATGTCCACGAGGGAATCGACGGCTGCTCGGCAGCCCCAAAATCGTCGTTATCACGTGCGTGCTTATCAATGCCGAGGAAATAATCGTAGTCGCAAATGCGCGCGGCAAGGGCCAAGGGACTATTCGGGGCATCCGTGCATGCGATTTAAGAGTCGTGCTCCATAGACCGGAACCCGCGTCGTGAACTTTGGAGAGAAGCCTTGTCGCATGAACGAAGGGCTCCCGCAGAAAAGAACAGCGACGAGGAATGAGAAGTCGAAGCGAACGGCAGAGAGAGAGGGGGGAGGGAATAGAAATAGAGTGAAAGAGAGAGACGAAAAAACGGAGAGTAGTAGAAAGGGACGAAAAAGGAGAGAACGAGAATGACAGAAGGAGGGAGGGAGGGAAGAAGGGAGGGAAAACGGGTCCCGAAAAAGGACGAGCGTCGTGAATTCTACCAGCGGGCACCCGCTCACTCCTCCCGCACGTCTTCAGTGCCTGTCAAGGGGACGAGTCGACGACCACTGCGAAGGGTACCGACCCCCTTCCCTGTTGCTCGTATCGCATTCGAAAGAGCGGCGGATGAAAGTGCGAGGAAAGTTGACCTGTCGTTTTCACAGGCCAAAGAAAGCTCGTCCACGGATCAAGGCTTGTTCCCAAAGTTTTAAGTGGAATGCGAAGCATCGGCACGTGTGAAAATACTCTTTTGACTACATTATCGACGACATCGGATATTAAAGAGTTCAGTTCAGGTGAACAAACCTGTGTAACATGGGTGTGTAACGCCGCGATGTGAAGCGTTCTCCGAAATAACGCGGCGATTAAATTCGTGACGAGTGTTGCACGGCGAGTTCGTTTTGTTCGTGCAGATTCCTGAATGTTAAACAGATTCCTTCCGTGATAAAAAGCGAATTTATTGATATAGATACGGCGGAGCGAAAAAGTAAGAAATGCTGCACCGTTTAATTATGCATGCGATGTTATGTAATATTATATAACATTTTAACACTGTTCGTTGAATCGCAACGATTTGCCGCAAATACATCAGATTACTTCATTATTCCGAAATTCCACTAAATTAATTGCGTAGTAAGAGATATGGAAAATACAAAAGTTTCTCAATTTGATATACCTTACTTTCTTTAACGCCAATATTAGAGTAATGAAAAAAATGGCGTTTTAAACACGTATAGAATATTTCCAAACTGTCATGCAAAAAGCTTTCATTGTTTTACTTGTTAACGACAATTGTCCCGTTGAAATCCGGCAGATCACTGAAGTTAAGCGAAGTTGGGCGTGGTAACCCGCGGAGGGGTCGCCCCTGAAGAAAAATCTATGTACCGCTGTACGCGGGAAAGCCGCTGTAAATCCACCGTAACAATTGGACAAATCGTAAAACTTCACTTGAGAACGGGTAACAAAGGAATGTTCGGGTTTGTTGTAGCAACAGCAATATCTCGTTTAATTATCAATTACCGCTAATTATTAATGGTTAATAAATCACACCTATAACTTAGTCATCTTGCCTTTGGGTCAAGACGCGTCATTGTACCACGGTTTGCAATATACGAATGTACCAGTATTTTTAATGCGCTCTGAAACATGACAGTAATCGGAATAATGACAATGATAAAACGATCGTCGAGAAAAAAATGCTGGAAGAAAAACTAGATATATTCCTCAAGGAAAAGGAAACCAAAGTCAATGAGAAAATAAACTTCTTTCCACGAGCCGGTCATTGACTGATGCTATTTTCAAGGAGTAAATAAAATTTTATTCATAGCTGAATAGCAACAAACCACGATAATCTTACAGTGGCGAGACGACAAAAAGAAAAAAAAAACAAAACGGAAAATGATGTTTGGATCGAATATTGCGGGTGCGATATGAGCGCCAAGGTTGTTGATTCCGAGGGATAATCTGGTTTACGAATAGCGTACGTTCGTCTCATCTTTTTTTATTTCCCGCGTCACTCGTGTCCTTGACGAATCCTCGTCGAAATACTATTTTCAATTATGCGAAAAACATAAGCACGACTCTTCCCGGTAACCATAAATTAACTACATCCTCTCGACGACTCGCCTTACAGCTCGATCGTAAAGTAATTACGACGATCCTCGAAGCCTATTCTGACCCTGGCTTCGGATGCAAAAAATCCGACTTTGCGCTATTGGACAATAAAGCGAGCCGTCGCCCGGCCGACGGACTTGCCAATAAATCATGCGAAACTCGATACGTTAATAAATTCGTTCGTACCAGCAAATCTTGACGGACGCATGAAAATAATGAATCGTATTAACTTCGCACTGTTCGCTTCCACTGTTCGTTTTTCCCCGAACGGCGAGGAGCAGCGTCGAGAGCCGGCTTTCCCCTTCCTATTTTTAGGCGGCGGATGAACATCGCACGTTCGGTTCGTTCGCTCGGCGTCGAAATTCGACTATGTAAAAGCATGGACGAAAGAAGCGTAGTAGAGTAAAACCAGGGCATTGGTTACACCGATTTTGGATAACGCCGTTTGTTCCAGCGCATTTGCATGATTCGATGGGATCTGTAAAATAATCCCGCTGGCGCGTCAACCGTGTCGTCCATTAACACCGTAGGCAGAGAAGAAAGCGGAAAGAAGGAAGCACAGGGGCTCCGAAAGGCCGCGCCGCCATTCGCCTTTCACCCCTGAGGAGCCTCCGGTCGTATTGACCTGCAGCTGCGAGATTCATCCATCATAGTCGGCCGGGACTGAGTGGCTTTAAGGACAGCGATACAAAAAACCAGTGCTTCAGAATCGGATGAATTCAGCATCGGATTCGATGGCCCGCGCGACACGGCGATACGTACTTATTTGCCGTTCTCGAGTAATTCGGAACTGTGGGAGGGGATAAAAATGGCGATAAGGAGTACCGAATAAACATCCCGGGCGTTTAACGGTACGGGAATGACTGGCGGATGACTTCATAGAGCCTCAAAGTAACTCGAGCTCCGGCGAGAGCGCTGATTATATTAAATGGCTGGTAAAATAGTCTGCTTAACATAGCGTTTATCCGCTCTTCTCGGTTTTAGTACTTTTTCACTGCCTCGTCAGCCATCGCCCATAAACCTCCCGCCGCTCTCGTACTTTCTCTTTCCCTCACGCCGCAGTCCTTCTCTTTTTATCTCTCCGCTAGATTACTCCTCGTCTTGCGATTCTGCCGCATGCATATGCATTTCAGTTTACCCACTCAGCTCCCGACCCTTGCTATACATCGATTTATCACCCAACGTACAAACCGAATCAAATACAGGGCGTACAAAAACGTCTAAATGAGCCTCGTAAATCGGCTGGAGAAGCGACGATGACCGAGAACGACGACAAAAGCGACGTTAACGAACGTCTTGCGCATCGCGGACATCTTATCGCCGATCGTGACCGGGCCCTGATCTCATCTCTCGCCGAAGAAGCAACGTCATTCCACATATTTCGCTCGGCTCTTGCCATTTTTTTTTTTTTTTGTAATTACTGGACCACTGGTCGCTACACTATTCCGAAGACGCGTATTGATCAAGATTTCCACCGTTGCGATCACTCCGTTGACAAAACTGTCGGCAGGGGGAGCTACAGAAATTTGACCTTGTTCCGCGTCTAGCCGGAGATTCCTCATTTCCCGCGAATTTACCCGAAAGCGAGAGTTTTCTTTCCGCGACAAAAGCGCCCGTGAAACACGTCGCGTTTTACGAGTATGATTCACCGCTGCCAACCGTTAACCAAATATCCGATTAGCTACCCCGACCATTTAAACGCCGTTAGGCGGGAATACGACGTGTCCTGCTAAAAATACCATCCTCTGCTGTTATCGCGTCGATACGTCCTTTCTCTCTCTCTTTCTCCTACGGATACGAAATATGAGTGTATATATGGCCGACGTATGCGTGAGAGAATCAAAGCTTCGACTCGCACAAAGGAGAAGCCTTCCCCTCTGTTTCTCGAATCAACAAAATCTTTCCCGCGTGTAAGGTCGTTCCGTGCGTGGCAAGGACAGCGTGAATTCTTCCGTCCCGCCTGCTCGCATAGGCAACGGGCGCCCCTTTCAATTCCTCTGGTGAGGTCGCACGAGCTGCCCAAATGTTCCAAGATGCGCACGCCCGTAGATATTTCTTGGCTCGTATATACGCTGCGTGGAATGTCGTATACCGACCCTCTGCCAACGCAACACCCCCCTCCTCCTCCCTCACCACCGATCCTGGAATCTGACATAGAGCGCATAGTGACAGCGGGAAAACCACGTCCGGGAGAAGAGGGGCGTGGTACCCTATTTTCGACGCGGCCGGCGCTCGAGGGAGTCCCTGTGTAATTGCGCGTTTCGTGGTCTCTTGATCCGAGCGTAAAGTAATCCAAACATCGCATAAAAATTATGTTTACGAGTTCCAAATGGGCGCTGAGGGCGCCGAGGGAGCTCGCGAATATCACCAGCCGAATATCCCGCGTAGGTTTTATCTTCTATCACGATCTATGGCGCGAAGGGTCTGATCCAGTATTGTCGTCATAGGAAGATTAATCATCCTGTCCCCTCCCCCCGATCGCTGTTTGAGCTAAGAATCGAAAAATACGATAGCTCGCAACAGGTCGAGCGGGAATACGTCTCTCGCTACCTGCCGTTTCGTATTCGCCATCGAACGACTTCTAATTAATCTTTCCGTGAACTTTTCTTAGCGTCGCATTGGTTGGCCGGCGAACTTTATTCGCGTTTTTTCACGTGGACGATGAATATGACAGCGTGAGAGTGCACCGAGTACCAAGCATGCCGATTGTTTACGATTTGTCAGAGAAAACGTAACTATCCAGACGCGAATACATACGTCACGAAGAATAATCGAGATAAGAGAAGTATTGTGCACGATCTGATAAAAGATTTACAGAAAGTTATGACTTTTAAATTCCTGAATAGATTTCGTTCCATTTCCAACCTCATTTGTATGGTTTAATGGTAAAAATGTAATTTGCGTGAAACACGCACTTTTAATGGCTAGGTTCATTCAAGGGTTACCTACTTAACTCGTTTCGTAAGAAAAAAAGTACTTGAGAAACGCAGGTCTACGTCTTATCGATTTTAAATGGAGTATCAGTTTCCTCCTTCGCACTAAAAACATTATACATTTATTGCGTTGTGTTATTATTTATACCTCAAAAATGTGGAAAGTCAAAAACGCAGTTGTTCAGGTATAAAAATTATCGGGACAGATAATGTAACCCTTGTAATTGCTTTGTGGCCATTAAAAGGTCCAAAAGTCAAATTCAACATGACCATCAAACTGAGGAAAATACGAGAGTAAGGAGGACAACTTACCTGTCTTTTCTTTAATTTCACAAAGAACAGAAAATAAGGCTGGCTTCATTCTGTGGCAGTTTAGAGTGTGTTTTCTGCAAACAAAAATCAATGAGGATGATGTTATTAAAAAAAGAAGATGAAATGTCAAAATTTACGTGAGGTTAAAAAAAAATGCGAAGAGCCGGGTTATTAGCAACTCGTTAACTTTTGATGCCTACACTAACACGCTGGTAATAACAGCGAGGATAATGAAAGTATACTCAACAAGGTATGTTTGTAGCGGAAAAGCCAACGTTGAACACATTATGTATACAAAATTGTCAAAGAAGAGAGTAAAGTGAAAATAAAGAGATGAGAAATGTCAATGAACGATGGCATACCTGGCTTGCGCTTCATCGAGACTCTGGTCAGTAATATTCATAATTTGCTGAAGAATTTCACCGATGTCCTGTTTCCTCGCTTCAACGGCCTGGTCGGGCCCTTGAGCCGTAGATCCATCCACCGGTCCCATGCTTCCGTATCCTCCTGTGTTTTGAGCAGCCTGTCCCTGATTTCCTCCCATCAAACCAACGCTGGATCCGCCGTGTTGCAGCATCCTTCCACTTTCATCCATCAACCGAAATGGCGAAATCACGAGATTCCTCCCCCGTAACTCTCACTACTTTGTACAATGGCAAGCACCCAAGAATGCAATGATACGAGCAACCGCCGATACTTCCGATCCGTCGGCAGCCAGTATTTGTCACTCCGGCGCGACTCGAAGCTCGCGAACACGTGTTCCCGTATATACTTCCGTATCAGTGTTCCGTTTGTAAAAATACGTCCTAACGCACTTCTACTTTGCACTTTGATACACCACAAAGACATACGCTTGCACAACAAGAGCACAACGAACGCTTTTGAGGTTATGACGTATCGTGCCAACTGTTACCTTCTCGCCGTTCTGATTAAAACTACTCGAAAACACTTGATTCCTGGTATTCCCGTTTTTGTTGCTCCCTTTTCACGTACCTTCGGTATACACACTCGCGTTTATTTATCTCTATAATGTCTTTGTCTAGAACACTAGCGTTAAAATGGCTTTCCTCGTCGTTTCTTCTTCTCTAATATCTTTTGACGGATTGTCGATTTTTACGTATACGCGGTTTCAAGGTCGGCCTTCTTCCTCCCTGACAAGGCTCGAAGAAGAGTTAGCTTCTTTATACCGTGATTTGGGCAGTCTCAGCGTTTTCTCCGAGCCATCGCAAGCTCCACGGCCTCTACGCCTTACAAGGCAACGCGCGCGGACCGTTTATCTTGTACTTTTCTCTCTTCTCGATCACGAGAGACTACCACGCTCGTTGTCTTGTTTTACATGTATGTACGTACCTGCAACTTGTCCGTCTCTTCGTCTTCGTGTTAGTGTGCCAGTCGGCGGCCATAGCCGCCTCGACCAATCAAAGTGGTTGGCGCATCGCACGTCTCGCTTCCTCCTTCTCTCTCGCACTCTGTGCGCGTCCGTGTTTTACGATTCTCGTCCTCAACGAGCTGAAGACCCTTTTCCCGGCAAGTAATCCTTCAATATTCAGGCTTTCTCGCAGTGGCAACACCTCTCTGATCACTTAAACGGCACGTATGAAAATAATGTAAATATTGTTGTCTTTGACTCGCACAGACGCCTCTATATTTCACATGCGCGCTAACTCCGCCCACTGCGTCGGTACTTTTTTTTTCTTACGCGTAATTACTGCATTTACCGACGATCTTTTTATTAGACGACCCTGTCACTTTCGGTCCGTCGTAAAAGAATACAATTTTGACAAACTTTATCAGTATAAAAGAAGATGGGATCGCGGCGACGGGGGAAAAATTATGAAGGATGATGACAAGCTGACGACGCGCGTGCGCCGTATTTCCAAGATGGCCTCTTCGCTGGCCATAGTTGAAAAGCGCGAAACGTAATTTATTTCGAAATCTGAAACATTGAGTATCATTTAACAACAATTTCTTTTGATTTTACATATCGGCCATGAAGGTACGTGTGTGATATTAACTACTTAAATTTTAGTGTAAAATCATCTCGTGTATATTTGTATATTCTATTAGTAAAGCATAACCTCTACGAGACACAACTTATACTCTATCTTTTAACATTTATCTGAATAACAGTATGTTACTGTATATATTCTTAATAAATTTAACGTAATTTCCTTTTTGTTTATAAAAAGAGGACTACAGTCGACATCTACAGTATCAACACTTTAAGCAATATGAGTTTAAAGATCACTGCAATTAACTATCGTGATGCGAACCACAGATTGTGGTAAAATGTTTACATTATAAAAATTTAAGTTATCCCAAGTGTAATGTTGTACTATAACTGAAACATGAGATTACAGTAACATAGGAAAATAATAACATTGCGTATCAGTTTTGAGAAAATTAATTCACTTTTTTACTGTGCAGATGTGTCGTTGAAAATTTTAGGTAGAAACTCAGTGCCACACTGTATACTTCACGCGTGCATTTCAGTCGGTAAATTAATTTTCTACGTACAATGTAATGCTTTAACCAATCAGCTTTCTATACTTTCGGTTTCTACGTGCTGTTGTCGCTACTATAACCACTACTTTGCAAAAGATCGTAATGTAACAATTCTGGTTTTAACTTCGGTCACAGAAAGTCGCTTTTAGTTGTAAATATCTGGAGTTCTAATTTGAGAAACTGAATCAGCATAATTTCCAGACATAATAGAAATTATTTATTAGTTAATTCTCGGAATAGTGCAGTCACGTGTCGGAGTGTAATATATAAGACATAACGAAGTGCACAATTTACGTAAACAAACTGCTTAAATAAGTTTTACCGGAATAATGACTACCGAAAAGATGTATACAAAAGATGACGACGGCTGTTTTACACTCAATTTTCCAAATAAACAAGCTTTAACAGACGAAAATATTAAACAACTTTTCTCTCAGTATGGAAAAGTTCTTAGTGTTAGACGTGCTGGAGACGAACGTGGATTTCGTTTCGTACGTTATGGAACTGAAGAAGAAACTGTTCGAGCAATAAAAGGCTTTCAAGGCAGTAAAATAATTCCTCTGGTACCTAGAAGACCGAAGCAGAAAAATCAGAATAATCAAAATAGCCAAGGTAGCCAAAGTAGCCAAGGTAGTCAGGGTAATCAGAGCAAGCAACATAACCAAAACAACAACAAAAATACAAGTACTAATCTATCTCAAAATCAAAAATTCAGCAACAAAAATTATAAGTCGAACGATAGTATAAACCAACACAACTCACAATCTCCTATTGCCGAAAGTAGTAGAGATGGCCAAATTAAAGCAAATTTAGGAATTAAACCTCTTGGTAGCAGTCATTTTAAATTTAAAATGACAAGAAAAGATAGTGTGAACAGTATCTCTGCATTTGAGCAACAAAAAAATACTGATGAATTGACTTTCCTTAATAAAAATTGTGAAAGACAAGCAATATCTACAGAAGCCAAAAAATTTACTTTACATGACCACCATACATTTGATGAGATGTCTACAAATCTAACAAAAACTTTAAGTCAGAGTCACTTACCAGAAAATGAAATACAGACGGTATATTGTCCGAAGAATATACCATCTCTTTTATCCTTGCCAATGAATGGCATACCATCCCATATAAGAAATTTCAACGATAACATGCCTTCGTTAATTCCTGTTCAAGAACCTCTTAACAAAACGGATGAAGTGTTACAAAATCTTCAAAAGAAACAAGGAGAAACTATAGTTCCAGCCAAAGAAGTAATAGTTGCAAACATTCATCCACAATATGGAGTTGGTTACATTTTACATTTATTGGAAAGACATGACCCAATTTCCATTACATTAATGAAAGTTGTTCCTCATTTATCTCTAAGATATTGTCATGTTTACTTTCAATCAGAAAAAGATGCATTAACTGTGGAGCAGACATATGATAAATTCAATCTTTGTGGATTAAATTTAATAGTTTTAAGGGCTTCAAGATTAATAGACGAAGGGAATGCCTTTTGATGGTTTATATCAAGGTGAAAGTTCAGTTAATAGTTTTTGTATGTTTAAAAAAGAAGAATAAAATCTATACTTTTGGAAAAAAATTTATTGTACAGAACAAATTTCCACTTGTATTTTTGTTCACAAAACGTTCGTTTCACATCATATGTAATATTCATTTTTTTAAAAATTACATTATTATTCTATTTTAGTCATACTGCTAGTTTTAAG
>JABFPT010001552.1:1568-12034 GCA_022817245.1 Nixonia krombeini | reverse complement strand
ATGGAAAATTATGGCGCAAGCCGAGCACAAAAATAGTCTCAATTATCCCTTTTCATTTTTCCTGACAACCAACTGCCCTTAAATCAATATTTTCTGAGCTGTTTAAGAAAAACGAGTTTTTCATTCAACATTCTCTAACCGGGAAAATATGAAACACTTCACAAGATTATTTTTCGTTACGTTTAACAGAACTCTTAGGTATGACTGGCATATTTAAAAATATGCGTAAAATTTTGCGATATAACGTTAAAATATTGGAGCATCAAATTGCCACAAAACATAGAGCCACAAAAATTAAAGAAAGGAAGAAAATACGAAATTGATGAACAAGCATGTCGTAAACTATGTAATCGAAATTCTATCGCAGTCTGATGTTTTGCATTGTTAATTTAAAATATTTGACGCAACGATCATTGCATACGTTGGCAAGAAAATTGCAAGAGTCAGAAACGTCGAATGTCACGGCTGACTCTCGAATGTGAAATCTTCGCGTGTGACGTACCGTGAAAATAAAGCTGATAGCACAGTCGTAAGACACATGCTCGTGCGTCAGTTCGCGAAGGGTGTCAGAAATCGAAACGCGCAGTTGTATCATGGTGTAACGATGAGCGTGGCATTGTACACGTAAAGGAAATCCGCAAAGAAGCTTAGACATGTCGGGTCTTCCTGCTTCCTTGTACCGCTCCGCGCGCGTCTTCTATTTTGCGACATTGGCCAAGTATCCTTTTTCAACCTCGGTGGTCTCTCGCCTGATCCCGCTTTCACTCGCTTTTTTGGCTTCTGTCCGGATTTTCGACCCCGCGAGCTATTACGCCCGGTGTCTTAAAAGAGAAACTTCGCCCGGGCCGACACGCGAACGATCCACGACCGTTTTCGTCCGCCGTTCCCGGAAATTTGGCCAACTTCGCGAACGACGTGTCCTGGGAAATAATACGGAAAAGGCAAATTCGGTGCTCGATCTGGGAGATGAGCTGGACGCGAATCGGGACCGTCATTTCCAAAGTTGGCGCTGGCATGTTAATTTATCGACCCGTGTCAACGTTAGACGTGCCACAGAGCGTTTCCGCGATTAATCTTTTCGGAGAGTGATGCATCGTGGAAGCTGGAAAAAGTTTCCGGAAGCTTTACTTTATACTTACGGTACACTATGGCGAACTTGATAAAACTGCGGTGCACGAGTTTTCCTGCGCGTGTACGCGACGACGAAAGATAGGGCACCTGTGTCCCGCCATAATTACGGTATCCGGTACGACATTTAGTGTGGTACAACCGAATTTTAATTTACCCGGGGGCGTAGTTTATATTCTCCGCACGAGGTAAGCTGGGGAGAAAGTGGCATGGACGAGAACTCCTTTCTCGTCGGATATATACATCGGTTATTTGCCGCCGGGTGATCGATCATTCGCTCCAAATTCGATTCGCATTTCGCAAAAACGACTAGCGACGGGAAATGCGCGGAACAAACGTTACCAGTGTTTGCTGATAAAAAGTCGAGATTTGTCGTCGCGGCTGTTTTTGCAGCGGGTGTGAAGAACGTGAAACGCGAGACTTTGCGAGAAACAAGACTCAGCCGGTCTTATTAGCATAGACCTGCGGGCATCAACTCGAGACCGGGACGCAGTCAGATTCCCGGTGTCTTTCTCTCCGCTTGTTCAACCCTTGCGCTTCCGTCGCTATCTTCGTCCGACTTCATCCCTCATTCACCCTCGCTCGCAGTCACCGCATTTCCCTGGTGCTTTACCCCTCGTTGACGGGGCACGAAAATATTTGTACGACCTATCAACGATGTTCCGTCTCGTCTACTGCTAAAGGGTCGTAACAGACATTCCTCCTCCGACGAATGAATCCCCTCAGCACACGTACTACATTGCGGCTTATTCTCGAGGTATCATTGTTATCAACGGTAATCACGAATTTCGTGTTTTTACGGCAAACAGGAAATACGATATCTACTTACTGCTGTGCACAAAACGTGATTTCTCCCTTACCTGCAACAAAAGATACGGATTGCTTTATCAGACACAGCACTGGAAAATTCGTTCGAGATTTATGCGCGCTACGATGAAATTTCATCGAAATTTACATTTACATCGTAGAAATTTACATCGTAGCATAAGAAGGAAAAAAAGAGCAATGATTGAGAATTAGAGAAGCAGTTTCTTTTCAACTATTTACACTTCTCTGATCTCCGTCAAAGACGAGTAGTAACAAAATGACTTATTAAATTCATCATCACGGATATTCACATTCTCGGCCGTTCCTCTCGGCTGGTGGAAGTAAACTATTGTATAATGGAAGTATGGAAGTCTTTTGATGAAGGGTACATCGAGTTGAAAACTTGGATTAAATCAATTTCCACGCGATGGATATCGATTTAATCTATCCCTCGAGCGCTAACCTGGGGAGTAACCCGTCGTGCTGCACCTCGCCTCGTGGCGGCTGGGTCGCGCCCGACGTTGACACGGACGAGGAGGTACAGCGCTCCTGGGACGCGATCCTGTAAAATGAGGCCTTCTCGTTCTCGCGCGATCCTTCTTTACGCTCGCTATAGCATCGCCATTCTTCACCCGTACACCCTCATTCCCATGCCCGGCATCGCGTCCTCCCGCGTATCGCCGATATCATAATTTCGGCATCTTGCCAGCCACGCTACGTGACCGCTCCGCGACCGGAAGTGGGATCGACCCGCTTATTTCCGCGTTGACGCGAGTGGAAATAATGCAGGCAAGATGGCGTCAATGCGTCATCGATACCTTTCCCTCACCCATCCAACCCCGAGAATCGAGAGATTTTTCAGAGCGACCGCAAAAATAGTGACGTGACCGCCTCGCAACGTCTCCTCGGTGACGCTGAATGCGGAGAAGACGTGATTAACGGTGGCAATATGCCTGTATGCTGTTTCTGGCCGGTACACTTGGCAGTCACTGATAATTGTCAGCAGGATCGAGCGAGATGGGCTGACACGGCCGAGCAGAGGAACGAGACGGTGCGCCGTTCGGGAACGAGATTTGGACAACGTGTACATTATTCGTGACGCACCTAATACGCAGGACAATCTCCAGCCATTGTCGTTCGAGGATGGCTTCTGTCCGTGTGGGCGCGCATACAACCACCGACGATGCTGGAGGCGCATACCCAGGCAAATGCTCGGTAGCCGCAGAATGCCGAATGGTATTTCGAATTCTGACGTTCGAGATCACACGGCAAGACTGCCCATGACGCTGATTGCACTGAATGGCTTTCTCGCTGATGAATGGCATTTAGAATCCGGAACGCCTACTTCTAATGCGTAATTGCGTACTGCTACAAATGTCTCTTACCCGTCTCATGGCCTTTCACTCTGCATTCACCCGAATTCATCCTTCCTTGGCGTCGCGTGAAAGGTACGCGACCCCTCTCGCTATCCGGCCGAACATGTCGCTATTCCCACCGGATTCATTCAATTAAGCCTTTCGTTGCTATTGACGGTTATACCCGCACGCACAGTTCATTCACAGTGTAGTATTGATACCTTTGGATCTCAATTGGATCCAATGATACTCTTAGAGATCAAGGATGCAAACTATAGTCGGTATAGGATAGTCGTCAAATATGCCATTTCAGTGGTTTACTTTGATACGAATTTTGATAACGGTTACCACCGCCTCCGTGTCGCACGCAGGTAACGTCTGGTTTCCGAGAGCTTTGCAATCAAAGGGTTAATATGATCTTCTCAGGCGGGAAGACAATGATGGCATCGCAAACACCTATGTTAACATAGTCGACGGAACTGCGTTCCGTGTCAATCCTCTTGCTCACTCGCATTCCCTCCTCCGCCTCGCGCTCTCCCACAGGCCGCGCGGGAGTACGTAACTTACAAGTCATGGCAGTATTTCACGGCGGAATCAAAGCGTCGAGATTCACACTTCCTTTTCCCGGATACATTTGTAGGGGCATAAACGAAAACTTTCTCTATCACTTCCGTTAAATATGGTTCTCCGTAGCGATTCTTTTCCCAAAAAATGTAGCGCAGGTGTTACGTTACTTTCGCGATGCCGCAGAGACGTTGAAATGTCGAAATGCAATATTTACGAAACACGTAATGGCGAGTATTTCTTCTGGCAAAACACGTAATGGCATGCAATTTCTTCGCGACGAATAATTAATTCGTTGATGAAGAGTGAACGAGATACTTTCATCAGCAAATTTCTCCGGGACTACGAAAATTACCAGACATTGGGAAATCGGCGTTACAGAAACGTAAAATGGGAACATTCTCTTAGCTGTTCCCCGGGGCCGGAAAGGCGCCTGGCACGGATGAGAGGAGTCGGGAAGCCGGGCGACGCGAGACTCCTCAAGTAATTCATCTCGACTCCCTTGTGATTACGACGCAAATCCGTCCGCGTGAGTCAAGAGGTTTGACTATTCGTCGTGCACCCGCTCCCGTCGCTATCCCTCTCGCATAACTTGATTTATGCGCCGCGCACTCCACACGCGATGTGACGCATTTTTAATCTCCACACGTCCTTTGTTCTACGCCGCTGGAACGGATCTGATAAATGCGTCTAAGCTTTTGACTGTTGCGGTCGAACGATCGCGAAATAAATCTGTTGTTTCATATCCCTTTCGGTCAGCTCGTTCGACCGGTTCCGACCGATTTAATCGCGGCCAGCCGGGTTCTTCCTCCCTTGCACTTTCTCTTTTCTCCCTTTGAAAGATTTTTCTTTAAAGTCCGTCAAAGTCGCCACAGCGTTTGCTGCAATATAGCGCAACAAAGGTCGTTACACGAGCTAGGAGGATTTCGCTAAAGGATTTCCAGGACAAGGGGTTGGGAGATGTGTTCCGGAGATATCTATCCCGAGACCCGATCCGGCGGAAGTCGGCCGGACGGAAGTGGGATGAGGTTGCTTAAAATGGATGAGATCTCGGACCTTCCAGGAGTGAATTACTCCTGCGGTCGGCCACCCGGCCTGGCGAAATCGTGCAAAAAGAAATATCGAGAGAAAAATGAAAATCCAGCATCCAGATGTGGGCGTCTCACGCGTCATTTGTAAATATATACAAGCCTTGCCGGCTATTCGAATGCCAGACGAGTATGGTTCTCGACTTTCGTCCATCCGCCATTGCCATTCATCCGATCCAACTTCATAATCGGCTTTTAGAAAAATGAAGAAAAAGAAGTAAATATTTCTCCGCATCTTTAACGCGACATCGCAATTCTTTTCAACAACGTTGATCATTGTTCCGCCAATGTTATTTATCGTAAGATAAACAGAGCCGCAGTCACTTGCGCGCGAATTTATTAAAACGCTCCCGCGACAGTCGCCTCCGATAACCGAATTGTCCATCGGTGAACTGAGGTATCGGAGTTGGTGCACTTTTCTCGGCTCCATTTCCGAGGTTGCATTCGCCGAGGAAAGCGAATGGAAGAGTCGCCTGCAGCCGTCAGACAGCATATTAAAGCTGTATTTGAGACTCTCGGTCGCACTCCCCGAGGGCCGATTTTGATAAATATTTACGACTCCGGTGCGCGGCGTAAGTGCCCTACCCTCCTATGTATATATAATAATCCACGCACTCCCAGCGCCATCTCGGGCAATTTCAACCTCCGACCTCGCCGCGACCTAATCTCCCTCAGGAAGACAAACACGCCGCCCGGAGTCCGGAGGGTTGCTCGATCCTCCCCCGTTTTTTCATGTTGGAAAGTTACGCGCTCTCATTTTTCTCTCACGACGCATCGCTCATTTCGCGTAAACATTATGATCGCACTTTTATACCAGGCGAATAAGAAAGTCCGTCGTTCGGGTGGAATAACGCCTACACGGATTATTTTTTTTCTCGTTCGCTTTCTCGCTTATCATGACGGCCGCGAAACGGAACAAAAGTGGGCGCATTAACGCGATTAATCAGAAAACGCTATTAAAAGTATGGCGCAAATAAAATGTGCTTCAACGGTGTTACAGATAATCAAAATGTATTACTCGAATGGAAAGTTTTTAAGAGGTTTCAAATTAAGGTTTAATTATGCAAAAAGGCGCACTAAAAGCTAATCTCCCTTTGATGCTGACTTTCCATTTTCAATGTATACCGCGCTTGTAGAGATATAGCCCGAAGGCTTTCTCCGTCGATTCGTTTAATGTAATTTTGCACATTACTGCTACTGTACGTACACAAGTGCTCAGCCGCTGGATTTCGTTCCAGACTGGAGAGAATACCCTAACGAACCTCACTTTATAACAAAGGTCTTATTAGAAACCTAATCAAACTGAAAACTAGTGTCGCTGAAACGGCGATGATTAGAAGCTAACTGGTGACAAGCCTGATTTATTCGACGTTTGCGCCAAATTGCGTTTGCAATATTTCCGAATTGCTTTATCGCTCTTCCACTCCTCCCGAAGGTGAACATAAAGAAACGAATCAATTATATTTTACGTTACATCATAATACGAAGTCAGCGATAATAACAATTACTCGCGTAACGGTATTCGCGCCGTTTGATTGTCGTGAAAAGATGAAATTTTTTATTGCCTCGATATCGCGCATTTGCGAAGCATTAGATTAAAATATTATTCCCGATTACTCGGCACATTTTTCCCCGAGAGCTCTCCCCGCTCCCTTTTCTTCGTTACATTTCAGCCGCGTTTTACACGCGTATCTTTGAGATAGCTCGGAGATGTATCCTGGCGCGCGGTTATATAGCCATAGCGCATCGCGAGATCTCCTTTTCGCATAGCAGCTCGTTCAATTCGTATGCTCCGCACACAAGGAATATTACATTTTGCACGTGCCACGCAGTTGCGATAGCTTCCTGGCCGGTCGTTACGGGCCGAGGCTGAATAACGCGTTTACAGAGCATTTAAGATCGATCGCGAGTGGTTGCATTTAAGAGGCGCGACACGGGATCCGATGTGTAACCTAGTGTATGAACATCCCTACTACGCTATGTATGACGTTTATCGACAGCTTACACGAAGCCACATTCGCTACAAAGATATGAATACCCTCGCGTCGAGGGCCCGTGCACACGTATATGCGTTTTATTGACTCTCCACTTAACGTTACACTTCGCTCACTACATCTCACCTACAGGCCGTCAAGCACCAGCAGTCATCGAGTGAGTAATTAATAATACAGGTAAAAATACAATCGGTTTTTGCGGAGCAGCCAGGCCAGAGATAAATGTTTATATTTGTTACGCCGTTTGTTATTCCGCGTGTAAAAATATTACCGAAGTGTTCGTCGGAAGCCTCCGGTTCTTCATTACCACCGCGTTCGTTACCCAACGGACTCATCACTCTTTCGACTCCATCTTCCCTTTTGTTCCACGAGCATCTACTTCACCCCAGCCGCGTCTCCTCCATGTTTTATGCGCCCTCCGTCTTACGCTCTAATTTCTCCAGCTCGCATCGTCTTCGCCTTTCCTTGTCACCTGCTGACCTTCTCGCGCCACTTCGATCGGTCCTACCGTCTAAGCGACCGCTACATTGTCTGGCAATATGATTCCTACCCCATGTCTCCACCTCGTCCATCGCCGAGAACGAACTTTGTCAAAACTTTACGTTCGTGCGACATCCGACCGCGGGAAAACCAACTTGGTGCGTGCTGCGGTTACCCTTACCGTAATTCCAAATACGGCGTCGAAAAATTGCCTTTTTTTCGACTAACCGCTCCCCCACCCGCCTGTGTTAATCCACTTTAGGAAATTTTGCGTCAATAACGAGACAAAAGACGAAAATTTCTGCCAACAGAATTGCTTCGTCATTGTTATATCTGCCTATTAACATTTCCACCTGATAATATTGAATTCCTCGAGTAAACGTTACAAATTATTTTATTTACGTATTTGCCTGCAATCAGCCTAAATTACTGTTAATTATGTTTAATCGATACCGACGTATTTGACATCTGTACATCATTTAATAATTTACTTTTATCATTTGTTATTTTATGATGTTCCCAATATATCATCATAGTAAAATCAATTATTACAGACAGTATAACTAAAACAGCAGACAACGTTATTGATCAGTTTTATTCGTAACATGAAAAAAATTTGTAAAAAATTGTATACGCGTCTACAAAAATATTCCACTACTCATACCGGAGAATATCACTAATTGTTGTACACAGTTCGTAGCTTTCAAATATTAATCATTTCCTAAAAGTGATCGGGTCGATAATACACTTTATTATTTATATGTATGTACTTTTCTCAGAGAAATGTGATCGCCTTTCTTTAAATAGTTTTAGGAAAATGTAAATATTAACTCCTTCTGTGAGTATTCCTTAACGCCTTTATGAATACTTATTTCTTTATAATTCTGCAATTAATTAACTGTGTAACACCCAATTGAAAACTTATAAGCGCAAGAGCATTAACTTTCTCTCATTACAAATTTTATCCTTAATCAGTGAAGAACGCAGAACGGTATGTTTTATTGAAGGCAATTTCAAAGTACGTAATTACCAGCGCATTATTAAAGAGGATTACCTCGATTGTTGTTTTTGCGAATGATTTTGCACAACGCACCGCGTTGTAAAGTTTCAGAGTTTCGCTTTTCTCATAAAAGCGATAAATTCGGTACAAAATCATTTGATAATTTCGCCGATACAACCTAAACTGATGAAACATAAAACAAATTTCTCAACACTTTGTTAAATATTCCCCGTTACAATAAAAATCAATCTACAAGCATGTTTCCGATAATAACAATTCGTTCAATTAATTTTTCTAAAGCATGCAAAACAGTTTACCGTCGATAACATCATTTAAAAATATATTAAAAAATAAAGAAATGAGTTCAAAACGGAGAGTTGATTTACGTGATCCATATAAATCACGGGCCAAGGAAAATATATAAATCTCAAGTGTGTGCGCGCTAAAAGCATCGAACTGCCATATAAATCCGGCGGCAAACGCATTAGCTTTGTCGCGGACTAACCGTTACAATTCACGCATACTACATTCTCATTAGTTTGCAACCCAAAAAGCGTATTAACCTGCCTCTCCCGTTGCTGCTCGCTTCATGCTCAAAATGAATACGTTTATTTTTACCAACGGGGCAATATACCTTGCACCTTTTCTCTCCAACGTGGCACACGCACAATTATTTTTTACCCGTCTAACAATCGCTCAAACGGCGTTTGCAAAGGCTCTAAAAATATCGGCATTGTTTACAGCCTGTTTCTTTCATTTACGAAAGTCTCATATTCGAGCGAGTACGACCGATGTCATGAAGTTTCGGCGAAATGGCGAGGAAAGAAGATGACGTTGAAGGAAGCATCGGGCGGTGGAAAGGAGGGAAAAGTAGGCAACTGGCCGCGTATTTGAGATACGGTGAATGGCAATATTTCAAATGCAAATGAGAAACTGGAAAGCAGAATGCTTTTTACTTTAAACGATTTTGAGAAAATGCTTCGCGCAGGCTTGAACGAAACGTTAATTAAAGCGAACTTCTTTGCTAAAAGAACTTCCAAAGGTCTTTTTGTTTCTCTCCTCCACACATGACCGCCCGTCTTTTTATATCCGTCGACAATATTATTACGAGCATTGCCACTCCGTTCCGGAAACTCGTTCGCGTTTCCTGCTCGCAATCCGGAATAATTAGATTCATTTCGCTGTTTTAAGAATGACAAATTTGACGAACAAGTCTGGCTAACAATGAACTGAGCTTCATTGTTCGTAACGCGTTATCTGCCGACACAATGACGACGCAAGTTCCGCTTTGATCGTCGCACTTGCCACTTTTTGCCGATCGTTCCCTCTGACTGCTTCACTCCCGCGCTTGCCCTGATTTATGAAAGAAACGATAATTTGATAGATCAAGCGTAACTGGCTCGGAGAAGCAAAACGCGCTGAAGGGACGGACAAATACCTTTATATTTTCTCGTGTTAACTTTTTCAAAACGAATGTATCCTTGGCCCCGTAGCTGGAAACTTTAGCAATTTGAAATATAACTTCTACAGAAGAAAAATTGTGCATTCAAGACGATTTTATTTGAATTTCTGCATAACATGCTGTAGTGACGTTCGCGACTTGGAAAGTTTTCTGCGCTTCTTGTGAGCGATATGAAGAATAAGGCTCTTTCTGAAATTAAAAATGACGGCGAATTACAAATACGTCGCGGACAATGAGTAATAAAAAAATGTCAAGTAATTGTAGGTAGAGTTCAAAACGAAGGAAAGGAGAAACTGTTACAACGGTTGAAAGTTGATGAAATAAATGGAGCACAATTTGCGACATGTATGGAATAATTGGTAATAGCGGAACAGTTTTGGTACAAGCTCAAGAACACAAAGCGTCATATTTGCATCAGAAGTCTTGTACCGATATCGATGTGATATTAAAGCATTTCAAGTGGCATGAACCAAACACATTTATTGCAGTAGTCGTCGTTTATTGCAGCTTTTCATGTATCCAACAAAAATGCACATTTATTATTCCGATAAGAAAAAACATGCTGATAATATATGGTAGCGAACAAAC
>JABFPT010001551.1:6435-19490 GCA_022817245.1 Nixonia krombeini | reverse complement strand
TATATTTCCTTTCGTTTTCTTTCTTTTGATTAACCGATTTTGCTCCGCCGATAAAGCTCTCATGGAAATATTTAATAACTTTTCCACTGGAAATGTCGCAACGTTGCGCATTTTTCCGACAACCGGCTGATAATCCGTAGTTAATATTCAAAATGTCTCGAACTGCCGCGAAAGCCATGTTGAAATACCTGGCTGTATGTCAGGATTATGCGCGATGTTGCCACATCTCCGGCGATATTTTATCACAGCCGAGGAAATGTCACTACGTCCAAAGTTCAAAGATTTTTCCGAGTTTCTGATGAGATGGCGGCAGGATAAACCGTTTCCATCTATTTTTGCCGGAGTACAGTTCTCATAAAAACAGCTATCGAGAGAAATTTCGAAACAAAAAATGCCAGACTAATGCTCGAGAATGTGACACTCTCGACTATGAGATTTCGCGGCGGCTTTACTTTGGCGCAAGTCTGGATTTACTTTCACACAAGTCTAGCTTTACTTTGATTTTAGTATAACGTTTTTACTCCATGTTGCCCTCATTTTTATGTATTTTATACTTTTAGCGAACTCCGAAGCTGCCTTCCTTATGTTTTATGGACTTCTTAGATTTTAATTCAAGCTTTGAGTAAAATTAAATCACATTTCAGTATACAATTCTTGGCATAATCTGTATTAAGTAAAAACGCGACTTTAAGACTTTTCAAAATAAACTGCAGAAGAAAGAAGAAAACAGTTAAAGTAGACCGTAATAAAATAAAGCTAAAACAAAAGTGAAGTTATATTAATACGATGAAAACCGTTGACGCAGTTTCCCGTTACTTTAAAAAGTTGCCACTGACATAGTTATGTAAATGTATTGTACAATACAGTTATTGAAAACCACACACTTCTATCTAAAATTATTTTACTATTCTTCTAAAAATAACAAAAAGTAATTAAAAACATAACATATTATTTTGCGAATATTTAACGAATATAAACGAATTTTCCAATTTTCATTACAAATGTCGATTTTTTGTAAATCCAACGTCTACATTTCGTACACTTGTTAACAACAAATAGTGACGAGCTCGATACAATAAATCACTCTTCCCTACATTCTTTTATAGTTTAACCTAAGAATCCTGTCACATTTTTCGCAACAGATCCGCCATCTGCGAAAGTGTCAAGCCAGAGATGAGCTTCCCAACAGACGTTGTACGTACGATCTCTTTCGTCCGCACTGTCCGTCGGATGGCTTCGACCCTGTATGTAATTTGTATTATCAAATATCAAAGTTGCCGCAACGTACTAATAGCCAAAGCGCCACAGCGTGATAATGAACAACTGCTGGTGTGTTCGGTGGCTTCGCAAAGACTCGACTCAGTCGCGAAGATCTGGTTTCCGGGGAACAAAGCTGTAGCTGAATTCGCGGTGGTTGGTTTCCGCCTTTGAACGCACGCGCGCAATATTTCTTCCGCAAAAGAGAGGTTAGAGGAATCATCGACGTGACTTACAATCTAAAGTTTCTTTGTGCTACAAAGAGGAAATTCGAAGAGAAACGAGTGTGTTCCGAAGAATCGCAAGAACGGCTGGAAAATGGGCTCCCGGCTCTATTTCACCCTCCGCTCAATTCTTTGTAACGCTTTAACTTGACGCAGCGTTATATCTCGCGTATGCATATGTATTAATCTCTACGAGAGGAGTCACATAAAAAGCGGCTAGTCTTCGACTCTAGTTGAGGTTCGGCTTTGTTCTATTACTTCCCTTTTGATAATCGTAGAAATCACCCGAAGACGATATTCCAAGCGACGTACGATCGTCCAATCGGAGTC
The DNA here is from genome assembly GCA_022817245.1 of Nixonia krombeini. Lineage (NCBI taxonomy): Eukaryota > Metazoa > Arthropoda > Insecta > Hymenoptera > Scelionidae > Nixonia > Nixonia krombeini. The sequence goes on along the minus strand of JABFPT010001551.1, from coordinate 17,679 downwards.
TCTTCTCTCGTGTCACGCCCTGGGGAAACGACGCTGTTGGATGTTAACGGCGGCGCGACTGAGGCGCCATCTGTCGCCCGGAACACGTTTCCCTACAACCAAACGTTGAAACGCCGGAAATTTGCATCTTTAACCAAATCGGTCTCTCGCCCGGGGATTTATTCACCACACACGCCGTAAATCCAACAGCTCCGTTTTTCTCCGGGCGTTAATTTCGTCGCGCAACTTTACCGCTCGCACCGAAACTAATGGCGCGAAACGCCCCGCGAATGCAAGAGAACACATCGAACCGAACGGAAACTGTAGAAAAATTACAAACACCCACGATTACGTATAACGAACTTCGCTAACCGTACTAGACACTTTTAGTAGTATACGATTCTTGTGGAAGGCTTGAAAGACCCTTTAGACACTGCAAAACGTGAGTGCGATCGTTACCGAGAAGTTTAACCCATCCCGATGAAAGTTCGGTGCCGAGACGATACGAAATTGATAAAACTATTCGATATACTTTATTGCGTGGCGAGTACTGCAGCAGCGTACTCCCTTTTTCCTTGGAACGATTCCGTTCATTAAAGCACTTCCGACTTGCCGACGTATCGCGCGCCAAATTAAAGTACCAACTTGCGACGGTAGCAGAACGTATACATCGAGAGGAAACTTTAATCATCAACTATCATCGGTGGGAAACAAGAGATAGACTCGCATCTTGTCGATATTCCTGGCACAAAGTGCCTTTTTAATCAGCATGACAAATGGTTATGTCGAGTGGACGAAATATGGGAAAATTACCCACTTAACATTGTACGCGATTCTTTCCTCCAGCGTCGACCATCGACATATTTACGCGACTTTTGATATTGCAATAATCAAAGCTTTCTTAATGGATCGATTTTGAGAACTGATTGAATTGATTTGAACAAACGATTCGAAAAAACGTGTAAACAATTATTTTGTTTAAATGTCGGGTTCACCTCTTGCTTCCCGACACACGCAATAAATTCTTCTTGCAGGTAATTTCGATAAAACAAATCCACTTTTTTTTTAACTTTGCTTGTACAAAAAACATACGTTATTCCTGACAGTAACATTCTTAAGACGCTTACACGAGAAAAAATGTCACATCTACTGTGTACGTTGCGCGCAAAACAACGTTCCCGTTAAACTTCATATTCTCTATTTCAATGTTACAATGTTTTGTGACATTCTCAGGATGGCGACCATTTTAATGCCACCATCTTGCGAATGTTACGTTGACATAAATTTACTCGAAATAATTGCCAATCTGGATTCACCTCACGTATTTCGAATTGAACGTATATTGTACTTCAACATTCGCTTGCACGCCATCTTTACAAGACTGCTAACTTCAACACTTGCCCAACCAGTAGCCGATGTCACAGTATTGCTTCAAGTATGTATTTTCGATCGGATTAGCCCACTCGTGGGAAACATTTCGGATTGCTTGAATAACGACCTGAAGTTTAGGAACAACAATCGAAATTGTCGAAGTAACAATCGGAGTTGTTTTGAAAATCGAAAATCTGCTTCTGAACAATCATTTGGTTTAAAAATAGCCGAAAATATTGCGTCACTGTTTTACAACCTTTTGTTAATATTTATCGCTGGATCAGAGCTTGTCACGTGACTTTCATAAAAAACATGCGCCTTTCGGATCATTTAACGAGTCTGTTGATTCTATTAAAGGACGAAGTATTGTAGTTTCTGTATAATTATCTTCTCGTTGAATGTTTTAATAGAGATTGTAAATTTTTCCTACGGACAAGAAGACTGTTAGTTTCAACAGGCATAATAAAAATCTTATATAATTTGTAAATTTTTAAGTATGTTTCTAATCTCTTGGAAGTATTGAAAATGGACACTGTCAAAGATCGATAACGTTCGAAAGAGTTTCGGATTTTTCAAGTACCGATATATTTTACGTAGAATGAGTAGAAACAACTGTTCGGCAAACGCTATAAAAATTTCGCTACATATAATTGAAAGTTAGCAGTTCCGGTGTTTTCCGACTGCCGAGTATTTTCGTTTTCGATGCGTAACCGATTACGGATGGTTGATATCAAAACCGGTGACCTACAGCGTTCGAACTAGTGCACAACATCCGTAAATATATCCAGGTTGCATTGACTTCGAGGATACTTTCCCAGGTATCGAACAGAGATGTAAATAGATTAAATTGTAAATTTTTCTTGTTCACGCGGGAAGTCCTTTATGCTCCCGTGTTTCAAATTCAGACACGCGGAAGTGAAACTAGGTTATGTTACATATGTAGGTCAAGAAGGTGATCCGGATTTCGAATTTGGTTTGCATATGACAAACGTAATCTGTCGTGGGCCGTGCGCATCGTATATCGGATTACGTATGTGTATCTGTAATCCTTTGACAAACGCAACTTGATTAATATACACGAGGAATATAATTTGTTGGAATGAAAATCGTTTTTCGCGATTAACGCGAATTCACGGTCGGGAACGAGTTCCATTATTCACTGAAATTACTGGCAGCTCGAATATTCTTGGTTGGAATGAAACTGCGGATTTATTGTTGAAAGTTGTTGATTTTCTTATGCCGTCGGAACAACACTGGAAACGTGGCAACGCCGCGCATAATTCTGACAGTCAGGCGTATACATATTATCGACTAATCTTTTAGACAAATGCAATGCGATGCGTTCTATATCGTAATGTAAACAGTTATGAATCGCAGCAGTCGTGTCAAAACGCCCGACATAATGTGAGATTGATTGCAGTGTTGCCACATTACCAGACCATTTGAGACAGATAGGAAATTCCCGTTTTTTGAAGAAAGTTTTTTGAATGTACTTTTTGTATTCGAATTGATCAAAATATTTGATTAAAAAATATTTGATTTGCCGTTAATAGCTGCGTTAATCAACGTTGAAGCGGTGAAGAGGTGGTTAATGAAACGTCAAGCGGTTGGTAATTAGCAGCGGCGCGTTATTCGAATGAGCATCATTCACGCACGCGGGTCAGGGTCGACATGTCGCTGAGTAACGTTGCGTCGTTAAACTGTCGGCAACAATTATTTTTGCGCGAAAGTGCGGTGTTTCGGCCCGCCTAGAATCGTATCGGCCAGCGAATTTAACCGCGCGCATTTCACGAAATTTATGCTCGCTATAAAAATGAAATCGGTTTCGTAAAGTGGTGGTTATTGCCACGAACGGCATCAATCTCGAGTATCGCCACGTGTTTCGCCCCGGAGGGAACTGATTGGGTCAATATCCGCCGTGCGGCGCGTCGATCGATTCCACCAACCTGGATTTCGTACCCGATCGATCAACGATTACCGAACTTGGCGCGGTGATGTTGAACAAACATCTGATCGGATTGATCGCGTTGTATGAAATTGTTTAATCAAATCAGGGCTAGCTGCTCGATACGGCGTTCAGGGATTATCGCAAGGCGGCAGACGGCAAAGGCGGCAAGCGGTAGAGGCAGACAGCTCTTTACCGCGATGTTGTGGACATTATAATCGGCCCTTGAGGCGATGTACTCATCGAGGTCGAAAGCCCCATTGCGGCTCGTTCGTGTGTGACTAAAGATCGTCGAGGGCAAATTCGAGTAGACAAAGGAGCTCGATCGTTTTTCCAATATTCGACAAATTTATCGCCACGCGTGTACAGCGTTCTTGCTTTCGCAATATTTGGCCAGCGGACGTCGCTCCGTGACTGACAGAACGTGGGGAGAGACACGCTTCACCACCGGCACTTTAACGGGATGAACCACCCCGTCGTTTACTTCAATACTCAAAATCACTCTCTTGCCTCTGGGAGAAGTAATGTACGCGACAGAGTACACAATCTTTTTCCTTCTTTTTTTTTCCATTTCTCTTGTTTTATCTTGCAGACCAGTTTGATAAAATGTTTCAATAGCCCTCTCTACGTCATATCAGTTTTTGGAACCAGGACCCTGAAGTAAATTTCAATATTCCTCGTATACGTTGAATCTTTTATGCTCTTTCCCTTACGACTTCGCATTCCTGGGTTTATTACAGCCGAGTATAAAAATTCAAAATCTGAGTTTTACCGCTCTCCTTTATATTCATTTTTAACAATGCGGGGAAATTTTCTTTCGCGGAATTCTCCCTGCGTAAGGGTTATTATCTTTGATAATAATTCTTGGGATGCGCTTAAAAGAATTTTACTGTCGTACATAGGAACATGCTCTCCTGGAAACGGTAATGTTTGCAATAACATCTCCGAGTAGAGAGAATTTACGAAATGAAATTAACTGTTGTTGTAATACAGCTTGGATGGGAAAGGACTATTAAATTTACGTTAGAGGAATATTTACTACTCGAGAAATATACCGTGTTAACATTCGATTTTATGTTGCTCAGCTGACGTCAAAATGTGCTCGTATATTTCAGAATGCTATAAACCGAATAACTACAAGAAATGTTAAATTTATGCACAAACTGACTGCAAGAAACATAAAGGTATTTCTCTTTCTTGAAATTGTGAAGATTCGCGGTGTATGAAAGGGGAAGTTGATTTTTCCTAAACGCCTCACATGGGCGCGTGGAAGTCGCACCTCGTATCGCGGAATTTATACTAACAGGTAGTTTCACAGCACCGCACGTAATTTAGCAACTTAATTTTTTTACGTTACGCGTAATACCGCCTACGTGCATAGTTCGAATTCCATCGTGTCTCGCTATCTCCATCTACGACGTGACATGAGGAAACATGAAGAGTGACGGGAAACGATATATCACGAAAACGAATTTCCCGGCGAACGCCTGGCCGGATGTTTTCTAAATATTTCGCTCATAACGGCGTCGATGAAAGCGCAATACGAGCAAAAAAATGCAATTACGTTCGAACGCCGAACAGTTCGCGTTCCCTGGTAGATAAAATTGTACAAGACATTGGAATTACTTTGGGAGATGATGCCTTTGCATAAACCGAAGTGAGCAAAGTTTCTCATCCAACTCAACGGCAATGTACAACCTAGTTTCTCAAGATTCTCGACAGATTCCGAAAGTTTTCAATAATAATACGTATCAAGTTCGATTGTCAGAGTAACTTTAATGGTGCACGGTGTTTTATGTAACCTATTTTCCTCTCGACTGTTCTCTCATCCGATAAAAATGTGAAGTAGGTAGAAAGTTACCGCGAGCTACTTCAAATACGAAGAAAATACTTTCAAATTAATGTTTCCGATTAATTTTTGTGTTACGAAGCGATTTACTCGTTGATGAAGTGCTTTGAAAAACTTATTAAAATTTAACTTCGAGTAGCGTGTTTTTTTTTTTCTAAGTAGTTACATCAACTTTCCTTTGTCTTTCAGAACAGTTTTTATGGACAGCTTTTTATGCTCTGTCCCTTTTTCTATAGTTTGGAGGAAGTTTTGTGTCGTCCGGCGTAGTATAAAATTTGAGATACAATTTGACATTGAAATAACGTGATCAGCAAATTATTGGTATTTTTCATCAGTGTCTCGTGGAATAAGACAAATAAAATAAAAAACCTTTTAGTATCATCTATTTGTTTGTTTTTAATAATTGTTTCCAATAAAATTGAATGTTTTGGAACTTTGACGTAGTCTCAATGTCAAAGCCATATTGACATTGCATTAATCTCTTTACATTGTTTTTATTTCACGTCTCTTTCCTTCTTAAAGTTTCGACTCATCGAAGTCAACGTAGTATGTAGATTCCTATCGCGGGTACGTTACGACTTCTTTACGTACGAGTGTCTGTCGCGAAGTTATAGATTTTGTATTTCCCAACGGTATTAGTTCACATTAGTAATAGATCTTGAAAAACTGCAAAGTACCTTCCGGCTGCATTGTCGGTAATTTCATACACCTCATCTGTTATGTATTACGTCGAGAGAAAACATCACTTTACATCAGGTAAGCAGATATTTCAATGCAAAGTGAAAGTGCTTGTTTGATACAGACGTCTCAAGTTTTATCGAAATTTACGAAGAGATTATTAAAGAATCATTTGATTTGCAACAACGGGTGAAATATAGCATTTATTTACTGTCAATTAGCACGATCCAAATGCGTCATGTTTTCCACTGACGCTGATCCGAGCTCTGATCTGCATGTTTACAAGTCAGTCAGTCGACGAAGGAAAGTAATCATGTCAAAAAATTACAATTTCAGTCATAAACGAAGGAGATGCTTCCAAAAGGAGAGAGGAGAGCGGTGGTATTTATACACAATTTTGTCATCTCTAATAGCAAAATTCAATACTCGCATATCAGCGATTACTACGCGTGACGATATAAATTGTGTATAATTACTGTCGATTCGTGTCCTTTTAACAAGAAAGTCCTCGGTTTGGAATTAAAACAACGACTTTTCATTCAAGTGCCTTCGCCGGTCCGCCCTTTCCTCTCCCGAGTCCGCCGTCGCTGACAGCAGCCGTTGCAAATGTTCGCACGACGACGAAGCGTCGTCGCCGTCATTATTTACATGATTGTTACATAACGCACTTGATACCACCGCGAGAAACGAACGACGAAACTTGTCGCGGAATCGTGCGATTACGAGCGCCCGGTCCATCGTCGATTTCTCGGTGAGGGAGCCGCGCGAGCGGCAGGCCGTCGTCGTCATTGCGCCGCCGTCGTCATTCAAACATTCGCAACGTGCGATCGAGCGTCTTGCGGAAGTGTCGCCGTTCGCCTTCGCATCTCGAGCGATGAGCGTAACGCGACGCGCCTGGAAAGGCAACAACAGCTACGCCGCTGGAACGGCGACGGATCTGCAACTCGACGAGAATTTCGCGGTTTGTCTGTGCAGTGCAGATCAGCGTTCCTCGCCGCCGCCGCCGCCCCCGCCGCCGAGACCCATGTTGCTGGTGCCAACGGTGGAGCTGCCGCTGCCGCCAAGGGACAACGCCTGCACGATCCGAGGGTCGGCCTTGCTGCCCTCCCGGAACTCCTCCAGCGTCAGCTTGTCGTCGTGGTTTTTGTCCATCTGATCGAATATCTTGTCCACCCTCTTCTGCGGGGTATTCTCGTCTTCCGCCTGTGGCTGCTGCCCCTGAAACATGAAACCCGCCATGCTCCGTATCAAAGATTTACTATTAACGTTGTTACACGTACGACGTAACCACGCAAAGTCAATATCCGCGACATCGAGGCGATGCCACATTGAAATGTCGAAACTCTTTTACGGTAATACACATTAAATATCTATTTTTACAATATTGCATTGACGTGGCGTTTCCGTTGGTGCGACATGGCACAGAAATGATATATCAATGTTACATCGTTCGCGTTGCGTCAACATCGCGCAACTGTGCTTCGGCTGTATTAAGGGCAACGTGGCGTCAGCGCGGGCGTTTTTGTTGCGAGAGTAAGAAAACGTAATAAAACGGCGAAGGTGATTCGACGTTGGTCCAGCGCAAATAAAACCATAGTCTCGACTTAACAAAGAAGCTCAACGTCTTCGCTGCGTTATACGATACAGTTTCTGCAGAAACCTGGCGGAGAGTACAACTGCTTATATTTGTCCTTTCATTTTATCTTAAATGTCAAAAAGTGATAACGGTAATTTTCTCTCGTAGCCACACTTGGGACTATCAAGCAGACTGTTTGCGCCGACAATAACTTTTCCCTTTTCAGTTAAAGTGAAAAATAGGGCAGTGATAGGAAGGGGGTAGGGAAAGGAAGTTGCAGGACGAACGAAGTTTACGCGCCTTAAATTGCTTTCCTTTGGCAGTAATCGCGCGACTTCAATTCTGCTCAGAACCTTTCGCGATTAATTTCCAGCGGTTTCTCTCACTCTCTCTCACCCTCTCTCTCTCTCTTTCTTTGCAGAATATCTATCCACTGCGATCTGTTGGACTTTCTGGAGAACGGTATATTGACTGGTCTTAGCCACGACGTCTCAATGGCGACTCTGCAAACCTCCGACTGCCGGAAAAGAAATCCAACTTTTAAACCAGGCTAAAACTTCGAAATACCAAAAATGACGTTTCCGATAAGGTCGAACAACAGGGAAAGAACGAAAGAAGTGAGATGGCCGACGTTCATGGTAAGTACGCAGTCTGAACGCTCTTCTGTGACTTTAAACAACAGGTCAGTAATAACACTCGGCAAAGTAACAGTGACATAGTGTTGGACAAAATGTCTTGTCGCGGTAAAGTTTCTTTGGAATGAAGCAGAAGTGACACTTTTATTGGTACTTCATTTTACGTACTTTATTGCGGTTGTTATTGTTGTCGTTCTAGCCGTGTTGTTGTCATGACGGTGTTGTCATTAATATTGTGTTGTCGTCATTGTTACAACTGTTATTATTACTGTCACAATTTCTCAACTGTTATAATTGCTGTTATTAGTGCTTTTGCACGTTCTGTGAATTTTCGTGTACTGTCAATCGCGTGTCCATTTTTGAGAAAAGGCACGCGGACAAAGAATTTTTTGCCCAATTTGCAGTTGTTAAAAATGAAGAGTAAAAAGAAAATAGAAATGAAAAAGTGTCGCTGCGACGTGATGGCGCGGCTGTTTGCAACGCGAAATGTTTGTCAGTCGCGTAAACAAATGTTGCGTTCGACACTCCCAGTGCCGATGATTCGTCGCTTGTAACTGTCCGTGTACGCGGTCGAAATCGCCGATGCCATCCGTCGTTAGCGGAAAATGTTTTTATTGCGCGAGTTTTCGGCATTCAAATACGCGATCGGAATAATTTGTTCCTCTTTCAAACTTATCGCAGTGCTTTTTCGAAGCGGGAATTTTGCCAGAAAAAATTGCTTTCGCGGTGATAACAATGCGATTAAGTTTCGAACGTATGCGGTAAACGCAATAGCCATTCTTTTAAAGAGTTTTTTTTTCATTTATTGTTACAGCACTGAGATTGTTTTTTGTGGTTTTACTGCGTAAACATTGCACTGTAACATGTAATAAACATTACACTTTAAAGTTAATATTTAAACCTTGTACTATTTTAAATATAATTATTTTGATAAGAATCCATGCATGTGTTGACTACTAAACAAAATTGATATTGATTTTATCACATTTTGAAAAACGTTTTTTGTTTTAGAGATATATCAGAAAATATATTTCTTATTATTACACGTGGCTGTACTTTTATGTTGAGTATATGAATACTATTTTATCGAAATGGGTATTTCGCATAAAATCTTTCTTATGTGGCATTCATTCGGTTCTGTCAGGACATAAAATATACAGTATTCGTATTTTGATATTATTTCTATACCATATTAAAATATGGTAAATAATCTCGAATTTACAGCCGTTCTGAATCTCTTTTATAAAAAAAAATCAATGAAAAAAGAGTTATCGGAAATGAGTTACAAATGCCGAACTACGTACAGAAAAATGTCTTAATTAAACAAAGTAATAGATATATATATATCAGCTTGATTGATTCGTACTCAATTTGGGACTAACGGGTATCGATATGGTACAAGATAGCACCGCGACGGAATTGCGAACAAATCGATAGGCGCGTCATTGCTGGCGGTACAGTTGGGAAGTGGACTTTAACAAAGTTATCATCGTAAGCCCATTTATACATAACTACGAACATTTTGCATGTATTCAGTCACCTAAGCAGTAACCGTGACCGGATTGCACGATTTACGTCTACAAAGCACAAACGCGCGAACCCACATTTTTTACGTCCTCTTTGATAAAAACCATTCCAAACATTCTCCCCTATTTCAACTATACAGTCTATGGGCAAAGCAACGTTATTTATTTCTATTAAATATTAATAACCAAATCTTGATTATACAAACTCAATCATTTTGCAAGATTGTAATTGCATTTCAATCTTTTTTTTTATGTTTCTGCTCATTTATAGGAAGTCGAAGTTTGCCAAAGAAGCGTAAATTGTATAAAAATGAAGGGAATTTAATTGTAACAGTTTCGGTTATTGCGTAAATCTTTACTATTTGTCTATGTTTTTTTAAATGCAATTTCAATTTTGTTTAGTTTTTTTTAGTATATAAAACATGAAAATTGTTTTTCTTTCGTAAAAATTACATAAAATTAACTTTGTCGAATTGAAACGTTATTTTCGAGGTACGTGTTTGACTGTAAAGCAGTAATCAATTCGCAGCGCGAGAAACAGTTGGAAATAGTTGCCAACTTTATGAATTTTAAAGCTCCGTCTGGAAAAGAATTTTGCATTCACTCGATGAGATCCAGTTGCGTGGTAAATTCTTTAAGAAAATCCCTACGAGACAAGTCGGTGGTCTTCCGCAGTTTTGTCGTGGCATTCGAACGTAGCGAAGTTAGATTGCGCTTCATTTTCCATCGCGATCGCCAAGCCTCTTGTAAATAGTGAAAGACTAACGGAAATTGATGCGGGGAGTGGCCGAACGTACGATGAAGCGTCGAAATTAACGGAAATTGATCATTTTCAACGACGTACGAGCCGCATATCACGGCTTACGGTCCGGTGCGACAGTCGTGTGCGGAATCGGCGTTTTAAAGCAGATTCCAGTTTGCATTCGTAACTGTTAATTAACTGCATACTGAAATCTGCCGCATGTTTGGTTTCAATTTCGACTTCGACGACAATCCTGACTTTAACGATGCAAACTATTCCAATAAGAAAAATATTATCGTCAGATTTGCAAGAATGTTAGTAAACGAAACGGTTAAATATTCTTTGTACAATATTTAAAATGCCAAGAACGTCAATATTTATTATAAAAAAAACAGTAGACTTTTGTATGGATGTATTGTAATTCCATGCAAAAGTTGAAACAGGTAATAAGATACTGATCAACGTAGCTGGTAATTGTGTTTAAACTCTGATCTGGTAATCCTACTACAAATCCGGTATTAATTTACAAATGCAGTATCCGTTGAGTTGAATTAAGGTCTTTAATGCGATTCTGATCAGAGATGTGACGCTTTTAGCTCTGTTATTACCCTATTAACATTTTATCCGATACTCCCTCTGTTCCTAACTCATTTTCTAGTTGGGTTAATTTCTAACTCTACTGACATTACTTTACAAAACATTTTAGTACCTGATCATAACCGGGCGAGTGTCGAATTGGATTTTAATAAGGTAATAACACGATAAAAAGTGTCGCGTTTTCCATCAGGGCCGTGTTATTAATGGCTTTCTTTTTGCGAATAAGTACCTTATGTAATATTACGTGATTGAGACACGATTATATCATCAGTCATTCCGATCAATGCTCCGCTGATAGGTTATTTAAATTTCAATTCAAATGTTTCCTACCATGTGTTTCAAATTG
>JABFPT010001550.1:2044-13033 GCA_022817245.1 Nixonia krombeini | reverse complement strand
CATCATACAATTCAAATCTGTATATAAAACAACAAATAATTTTAAATTTTAAGTCGTTGTATATTAGACTCTTGCAATTTCCTGAGAAGAAATATGGCGCTTTTTTATTGTCTTTAGAAAGTTTTATTAATAACGATTACTTAAGGATTTTTCGTTTGATACTTATATTCTGCTGAATTAAGCAAGTACCTTCGTTAGGCTTGCGTACAAGTAGCTTGCTATTGTAGAGTGTTGACTCTGATTCTCTTTACAAGGATAATGGAATAAAACAGGAAATAAACAGAATATAACTAAAAAGGAACAAATTGAATCAGAAAATGATTAAGTTTCGCCGCGACTTTCGTAAAACACTGATAAAACAGGGCAAGGTTCGAGCCTCGGCATCGTTCTGTATTCAGGTTGAATTTGGCGGCTGGCCAGTCGAGCCGCCTCTTGTTCTCACTCTAGACCTCGAGAAGCTTAGCGCCGCCTCGGTATTTATGATCATTTTTATGACCAACTTGGAACCGCCATACGATCGCCGAGCTGGGTGGCCAGGAGAGCTATGCGAGTGCTACGTGCCACGCCATATTCTGGATAACCTACGTGACGACTCGAGATGCTTGCTGGAACGCCAGGCTCGTCGATGCACGTGGCAGTTTCGCGGGTGTAAACACGTGCAGTCGGCCAACAAATCACTGCGATAGCAAATACCGTTGTTGATGTTCGCGCAGCACCTGAGAAACGCCGCGCGAAATCGTCAGCACTTGATCCAATAAAGAGCTCGGCGATTCTTCCGATTGTAATTGGGCAGAAATGATAAAATTATTTTCATTCGTCAGCGGCATGAAGTATTAAACGAATTCATTTCCCGGCGTTATGAAGGATGAATAAATGATATTTGCAAGCCATTTAAGGAAATTGGATTCGTTATTTTATCATTTCTGACGGTCCCTTCTTCTTCTAATTGGTAATAAATTTTGTATTTGTGACACCGACTCGTTCCAAATTATGAAATCTTGGCATTACAAAGGTCAATACCACGCCAACATGCCATTCATGATTAACGTGCACATTAGTAAATGCACTGTCTATTACAAGATTTAATTAATTTGCTTCTCGTACAAACATTCATTAATTGAAGTAGTTTTCAGTCTTGCGTCTGCGTTTTGTCGTTCACGTATAACGTATTGCCATCTCATAATGAAAATGGAATCGCAATCAAAGCGATTTTGTACGGGCGATTTGCTTAATAACCGTGGAAGAAATACCCGGTATGGGCAGAAAGAGAGGGAAAATAACACGCGAATAGCGGATCCTGCCAGTGATATCGGACCGTACATTTTGATATGTCCTCCTTCGCACTTGCGAGCGTACGTGTTTGCCCGGCGGTCATTCGCTCCCGTGCGAATAAGGTTATCAAAGAGAACTGCCGATATCAGAAATTATTCAGCAACTTCGGCTTCCGTGGCTTTGACATTTGTCGGGGTTTCTCGCACCGCTTGCGACGCAGAATTTATTTCTTTCCTAGAGAACCATCCTCCGCGACTTTGCGTCTATTGATTGATTGAAACGTTCAAGAGCGAGACACTCATCGTTTTCCTCTTTCATGCGGACCAATTAGGACGCCGTAGGCGAGGACAATTTCACGACTTTTCAGCGCTATTAACCGCGCGAAACATTCCGAGGAACGTCGAACTCTTTGACAATTATTATTTTTCATTGTTTGCCTAGGCTTTTCCGCCGACGGCGGGGACCCGGACGCGACGGGCGACCACTTTTTGAACAAAAGCCGAACAAAGTAATGCGCTTCTGTCCAATTACGGCGTTATTACGTCGCGCAATCGCGGCCGTGCCATTGGTGACATTAATAACGAATGTAATAGTTTTCGAGCAGATCGCGACTGAATCGGCCGGAAGCTGGGAATACCGAAAACGCTCGTGCTCTGTACCACTGAGATCTGAAACAATCGTCGTATTGTAAGCCGACCGAGACAATGGCGTGCCCCAACAGATATCCGGCTCCCATGCGCCCCCACCAAATCGCTTTTGTAGTTTATCCTCCCTATCATCCGGATGAATAATGAGGAGCAAAGAGGTCATCTTGCCTCTGAGAACAGTCGGATTCCGAGTCACCCAGACTTCTCGAAAATTACGCCACCCCGAACGCGCTTCTTACCCACGTCACGTTTTATTATCGCAAGCAAGCCTTCCGTCGCCTCCGATCGCGATTGATCGATATTTTGACAAGATGCAAACCCAGGTTAGTTCGTTTCGTTTGACATACCAGTGCATTAATTATCGTTACGCCCGTGTGGAGCGCGCGGACGGAAGAGGCGGAGAAAAATAGCGAGTTAGGCCGGGGCTTTCCGCTGCCTCGGAGCAAATGTTCTCGATATCCAATATCACGGTGAAAAGCTGGAACGATTTTTCAAAAAGTTTTTACCGAGCGTTGTTTCGAGGTTGAGCCGATCGAAGGTGGCGGCTGGGGGAGAAGAACACCCCGGGAAGGAGAGTACGGTAGGCAGGACACCGGCCGGCCAATTAAGAGGGAAATAAATCCCAGGCGCGAATTCGATTAAACGGCTATAATTTACGTCGGTTGAAAATGGTCGGAATCTATGGCCATCGCCTGCCATGAGGCTCTGTAAAACGCGGGGAGGCAAATATTTTATTTATGCAGCGGAAATAGGAAGGGGTTCCCACGACTCGACTCGACATCGAATGATATTAATTACGATTAATGAGCAGCTTGATATCAAGTTAATTGGCAACACTGCCATTTTGTCAGGCTAATATTCCCTTGTCAAAGTGAGGCCAAGTTTGCACGTCGACAGGGCGGCGCTGTTCACACAATAGCTAGTTACGGGACAATGGTCGGGGAAGGGGAAATTTGGTCGAATTTAATTATGAGGCGCCTTGGGAAGTCGGCTAGAAGTCTGCCGAGACGGGGCAGCACCCGCGGGAGAAATTGAATACGGACTAATTTTAGCCGCCGATTCCACCCGGTAATACGGGCTACGTATTCTCCTCTTTTCCCCTCGTCTATCCGACTTCTTCCTGTACAGACGATTTTTCTTCCTTTTGCAGCGCACGCTTCTTTATCTCTCGCTACCCCTCCCCCACCTAAGTTAATTATAGCCTGTTGAAACTAAGATATTCCTTTCTTTTTCTTTGCCATTCGGCGAACTTCCGCAGCTGCCGTAACTTCGTATTTTTGCTGCAGTTTTTTAACTCCTCTTCAAACACGTTCCTTCATTGTGCTCGAACAAAAGAAGTGTATGGGAAGGTGATTATGAAGCAATCGGAAATTAATGAAATTATCAATCAATCGACGTTCACCGGTGGGCCATCGGACCCTTATTCCTTGCGATCCAGACAAATGATCAACGCCTCTGAACAACGCTTTTTCATCGACGATGACAAAATTTAAAGTTAACAAATCCCATCAGACAAATTTTATAAAAATGCGCGAAATAGAAAGTTCGCGGTACAATATTACCCCCCCCCCCCGTCCAGGGCCAGCCGTTTGTTTGTTTTTAATTGAACATACAATTAGTTTAACTCCGGCGTTTCTTTTAGTACGCTTAAACCGCAATTGCGGCGGAATTTTACGTTTGCGCAATTTTCTCTCAATGTACGCGCCATGCGGTTCAGCAATTACAATGAAGAAAGTTTGCCCGACCTCGGATGAGGTAGTCATTCAATCCCAGTGTATATGGTACCCCGACTCACAAAGACGGGCAATTTTCTTGTCAACGCTGGATTGGTCGCGGGGTCGCAGCCACATCTGACTTAACTCCGCGAAGACGCGGGTGAATGGAACACAGTGAAAGATACAGGAATCAGTCTCGGCGGCAGCCAAGCGAGCATGGCAGCTCGGCGAAACTTCAAGTCGCTCCATTGTAGTTGCCAAGTCCGCGGTAATCTTGTTGGGTATTTTAATAAGAGGGAACACCGCGGCGCAGCCGCGCCGACTCTCGATCCCGTCCGACATTTCTTCGAACCATTTACATTTATATCGCAATTCCCGTAATCCCGTTTACGTCTATCCGGGTACTTTGCGCGGATGGGTATCTCCCGTCCGGATAAACGCGCCGTGATCTCATTTTAAATCTTCCACTTCCGGACCATCGCCGGCTACATTTCCCGCATTTCCATGCCCTAATATTTGCAAATGCACCAGCGGCGCGCCTCCGTCGCAAATACCGCCAAGACGACGCTTTTTTCCGTAGCTTCAAATTGAACAGCCGCGGACGACTTACGCCTTCTGATTACATTTGCATACGCCGAGCCTGCTCGTTACCGGCTCGATTTAGGCGCACATTAGACGCAGAATCGCTCCTGTTTCCAATGTTTATCCTGGAAAAATAACGCCAACTTCCTTCTCGCCCTCTTCTTTCGCATGCTCTTTCCACTTACCGTTTAAAAACTGGGGGAAAAATACCAGGAGATTAGGAACGGTCGGAAACTTTGAGATACACTTCCGAACTGCAATTCAGCGTTATTCAGAGTTCCCTTAGTACCTAATTGTTTTTGCGGGAGGGAAGGCGCGTTCAACGCTCGTTTGCCAAACGCTATGTAGATGAACAGGCTTTTCTTGGCTCAGCAGTTCCCTGGGAGCATTGAAGATTTCGGAGACCGCAATGTCCGTCGTTGTTCCCGAAGACGCCACGACCATTCATCTTGCACAGCGGAATTAGACGACTCGGTCGGTGGCGGAGGGCGAGAGAGGTCATTGGAACGGCCACCAGGCATTTTCCATTTATAAGAAAATACGCTCGGAAATTCCCACGGGTGGCGACTTTTATTTGTCCTTATTGTCCAAAAAATGGCGAGCCGGACTATTTTTCGCACAAAGCCGGGATGTTCGTGACTGTGTACAAGCTCGGCTGTGTGCTGGTTAAGTTGGGTCTCGGGAGTCTCTACTAATACGCGCGTCAACGGCCGTTCGAGCATCTCGAAGCAAATCCGCGCGTTCCGTCACGCCTTTCGATACAACCGCGAGCAAAGAGCTCAAAAAGTTTCTCCGGCGCGTAATTCGCATGTGTCAAGTAAATTGTATACTATCGCGACAGCGGGGCGGCTCTAAATTTTCTGGCGCGCGGAAGATCGTTTATTGTCCCGCTGTGGTTTGTTCATAATTTAGCGTAAAATTCCGTATTCAATATTAGCGTATTCAATATTGAATTGGCTCGATTTGTTTCGCGAAACCTTTCACCCAGAGCATTAATTAATTGCGGTCTCGTAGCGCAAACTCGAACGTGACGCCACGAGCGAAATGCGTGGCGCGTTTGAAGGACCATCAATCCTACGGAAGTCGTTAATACTTTTCTTGCCACTGCCCACTGCTTTCTCAGCTGAAGTTCGGGGAATGGCCCTGCGGCGAGTGCAAAGTTTCCTGAGTGCGTTCCCCGAGTCACTTTTGATGATTTCGACATCATCGAGGTACGGAGTATAAACAGTAATTCGGATGGCTCGTTTCGAAAGTGCCTCTCGTCGGTCTGTCCTTAAGATTCCCTCCTCGGGTATCTCGGTGTCATTGGTAGGATCCATTGAAAGCTACGAGGTGAAGACGAGGGAAAATGAACGCGGACAGGCCGGTCCATTGTTCAATCCGTTTCGATTTGCGTTTGCCGTTAGGGGACGTCGAATGCTAAAAGCTTTCGACGTCGAATCCCCCGGCACGCGTATCGAATCACGATGACGAGGCGGGATTTTCCCCGGTCATTATATCAGTGTCGCGCTCTTTATTCTCGTTACGTGCGTCCGTTTGCAGCGCCACTGTATTCGAAAACTGTATTACCCGACTGGTAACAATAGTAAACTTCGTAAAGTTACATCGTTTCAAGTTCACTATTAGTACCGCAGCACCAGAAATAATGATTCCCATGGATGGTACTGGTTTGGTTAGGTTGCTTTTTCGACTACCGTCCTAATGAAGTGCCCCCGTTAATCGATCGTAGTTGGAACGAATCTTACGGTCAATCAGCAGCAAACTGAGAGTCTAATTTGCTGGAGAAACACCGGCCAGTCAAATGTCTCCCTCAACCCGGCAAGAACGGACTGATACGATCCGGCGAAAGATGTAAACGCATTAGGCAGCGGTATTTTTGCCGGTCTGGGACGCTTTGGGCGACGATGAAGTTATCGCGAACGTCATCCGAAATGAGCTCCGAGCAGTTTCGGTGACTTGTTTGAGTTACGTCGAAATCCACTCTCCAATTTCTCCCGTCACGTCACATGAGATACGAGGCTACATTTGCGGTGGATGTGGGCTCGCGGCGAAGCCGCCGCCAGCGAGTCGTCGAGACGCCGCCGCCCCGCGTCTGGTAATAACGTCAGCCCGGGGGAAAAAGGACCAAATATTGCCCGTCTGCCCCGGCGGGTGATTAATCGTTCATGTTCGAGTTTACGTCAGTTCTCAATCGGCGGAGTTGCGCCAAAGCCAACGACCAATTGACTGTAACGAACAGCTTTTCTCCGGCAAATCAGCGAAACGCCGGCCTGGCCGGCCAACGCCGATTGCCCTTCCGCGCGTTATTAGTTCCTAAATGGTCTCGCTGAAAGGCAAACAAACAAAGCTAACAACGTTTATTAGCGCGTCTCGACTCGAAGAAGCGGTTAGAGCTGATAATGACGCCGCCGGGTCGACGCTTTCTTTAATTTTAGCGACAATCCTGCCCCGGAAACGCAGTTTCCAGTTCCATGCCGGCATTTAACCGTCGTCTGATTAATAAAGTCGAGTGCCGGATTGAACTAATTGGGTTTAGGGATCGAATAATTTTATCCGACCGGTAGGCGGATATTTGAACGCTAAACACGCGTTGGACTAATAGTATGTTTATAATTAATAATTCATGAGCGTTTCGCATCGGCTAATAAATTTCATTTAATTATTAGATTTGATCTGTCGTGTCATACTCGTGTTCGCTCGTGACGCAGGACAGATTTGACATTAAATGTTTTGATACATCGTACAGTCGCTTTTGCTGAAATTTAACCCCCTCCCCACCCCACTCAAAACTTGCGTAATCACCGCTATTATTTACAACATTTGACCAAATCCAACTGACCGAACGGCCAGTCAGTTGATCGCCGTTTTAAAAATAACAGTTTGGTTAAAAATTCACATTTGGTGCTCAATGTTTCATCAG
The DNA here is from genome assembly GCA_022817245.1 of Nixonia krombeini. Classification (NCBI taxonomy): domain Eukaryota; kingdom Metazoa; phylum Arthropoda; class Insecta; order Hymenoptera; family Scelionidae; genus Nixonia; species Nixonia krombeini. The sequence continues at coordinate 5,897 of JABFPT010001550.1, read as the reverse complement.
TTGCATTGTTAATACTCGGTCAGTTATTCAAATGAAGTATTCGATGCAATTAAGGCCCTTCAATCATGCGCGGGAAGGATGCAGCGGGGTAAAACCGTTTCGACGATTTCTCTAGAAAAGACTTAACTGCGCCATTACCTTAATTGCTTCACGATATAATGGTAGTCCGAAATCGCTGTTGCATAAAATTTGTTCAATCAGTTTCACAAAATATAATAAAATGAAGATTGCAGAAGTCTGCATTGCCGACACGATTCATCTCTCGTTAGATAACAACTCTTGGAAAGAAATTGTCCATGAAATGAGTTCGCAAGTGTTTTTAATTTCCACAATTTGATATGAAGAAATAGCAGAATATTCTAAGGGATGTAATAAAAAGTGGACTGCTGCAGATACCGAGGAAAAACAGTCACCTGAAACCCTTTAATGTTTCCGAAGTGCTTGATCAAAGTTGGACGGTAGTTTTCGACCGAAGCTGCGGCCGTCGTCGCTATTAACGTGGTGTATATTTAAGGAAATGGTTGATTAGACGCCAGTGTCCATCGTGTCTTGGAGTCGTGGTTGTTTAATCGATTGTCAGTATCCTGTGCCGTGGGTGAATAGAAAGGCGAGAGCGTAGTTCCTGACGAAGGTGAGGCGTTTCGCAAAAGCGAGGCTTGTTGTTACAGCCAAACTGTCCGCCACTCGGCGAGTCCCGTAGTCAGTAATTTCGCCGGGAAAGAGGTTTCTCGGCGAGTTTCGGTGGTCAGATTCCACGGAGCAGGTGTGGAGGATCGGCCGGATCGATCGGAGTGACCGTCGAGGGCGGCGAAGAGAGCTGGAAGAGTCGGCAGTGGAAGGGTAACTAATGGACGTTTTACGGCGTCAATTATACACCGCCATAAAATATGAATAATTGCCAAGGATTACGGGCATGCAAAATTTCTCGAAGCTTCCGGCGCTGCTGCTGCTGCCGTTGCTGCGGTGGCTCCTCTCGTAAAATATTAGCGTGGAATAAAAAGGGAGGAGTGCGCGATACGAAAACACTCGTCGGCCAGAGCTGATTACAAATCTATACGTATACTCCGGAGAGGTCGACGATCCGGACTTTTCCCCAGGTCCGAGCAGGAGCCGAGGATTCTGCGGCAGTATTCTGCGGAATATTCGAAATTCCAGGAAAACGACGCATGACAGAGAAGCACTCGATTCGAAGACGGGAGACAATTCATGTCGAGCCCCCTCGACGTTCCGACCGCGCTCTTAGCCTCGGAATTACACACGGAGGCGGTAATTCATAACGAGGCCTCTCATGCATCAAGCGTCGTTGTACAGTTTATTTACCGGCGGAACACACGCCGATGAAGATATTCGCCGGGATGCGCGGGCGATTACAAAGGCAAGGCATGTCAGTTTGTACATACATATGTATGTATATATAAGCGCGTTGGAAACTCACCCTTATAAACGGACATTCCCACGCGGGCGCGTGTTCCGCCGCAGCGTAAGAAAAGTACGTTACGAAGGTCCTTGGCCGAGGGTGAGCTTCGCCGGTGGAATTCATATAACGAGGGGCCGACGACGGGCGGAACAGTCGTTCAAAACGCATTCAGCGGCTCCCATATCCGGCCAGAGGTCCCTGATTTTCTCCAATTCCAATTCACGGTGCGTCTCGGAGATCCGGGATTCCCTCACCGTGGTATTAACCCGGTCGCGTGCTGCGAAAGCCCGCATAACTGAAATTCAGCTGAAAATCGTAATCCGCGCAGGGCGTGATTACCCCGTCGCTCGTTCCAACGCGAGCACATCTTCCAGGGCCAATTCGTTTCCACCGGCTATTTTATTTTATTCGCCGCCGCGACGAACGACCCGCAGTGTAATTTCATTCGTTCTGGAAGAATGGACGATCCATTTTCGATTTTCTACCGCTCCTCGTAAATATCGCTCATAACACAGAGTGACTTCTTGGGCGAGTCGGGAGCGGCTTATCGATTTCCGACCGTCCACGGCCAACACGAGTGATGCGAGGTCGCCTTGTCACGGGAACAGCTGTTCTTTATTATGAACGTTGCCGTGAGCTTGATGCCCCAGTATTCCGATACTTATGAATTACCGTGGGCTCGACATACTCCCGCTGTGGCGTACGAGTCTCCCTCTTCGGGGCAGCCAGGCCGGGCTATAGAGGACGGCCGACACAAGCAGGAGGTTACTACTTGCCTTTGATGTTCGCTATAGTACGCTGGTTACACGCCGCCAATAGTGAATTGACAACGCGGTAATGCGAAATGACTGTCCGGCTACTCGCCGGGAAATAATCGATTCTTTCACTACTCCACTTTCCAGTCTCCCGTTTCAGCAGCATCCGCAATCATGGCTTTCGTCGTTAGATCATCCGTGCAAAAAAAATAGGTGTGCGAGTGGTTGAAATAAAAATCGAAGAGCAGGCAAAAATCCGTACATGTGTAATGTCGCACAGACCATTATTCGAGTCGAAGGTAAAAGGTTTATTCGGAGTCTGGGAAACTTGGAACGTCACAGTTGATACTCGGCTCGATATTTCTCTGCCGTCGATGTTCCGTCTCTCGGGGACCGACTTTCGTTCCGGAACGACGTAGCACGCACAACAGTCATCCGCAATGGCCTGACAACCTCGTAACTTTCATTATCGAGCGATTTGCGCCGCAAGATAAACCAGGCTTTACGCTTAACCAATGCGAGAATGAAAAGCGTCGCTTCGACTTCACGCATCTCCCACGAGATATTAATTCGCGAAGGTAATTTCGCACTACGAAGCGCGTCCGCATAGCTCAGGGGATGCGGAATCCTCGAATACGCCGAGCGAAATAGCTCTGTCTCCGCCCGCCCCTACGCCTCACCCCCGAACCAACACCGCCTCCTTCGAATATGTACGACAATGTTTTGTTATGCGGTCTGGGACTGATTACATTTTGCTTTATGGCTCGGCGTCTGGAGCAAAAGCGTGGCGCGAGTAAACCCGCGCCGCGCTGACGTTTGTGCGATTATAAGATTTTTGCCGGTCCAACGGAGCGCTGTGTACGCGCACCGTTCATTTGTCAGTTCCGGCTACTTTTTTTGCCGCACGCTCGTAGAAACCTAATTGTATGTTTTGTTAAGAGGAAACGAAATAACTGGGAATTAATGTTCCGGCTGAAAACGATTCGGTGAATCGGCAAAACGCCTACTGCCGGGCTTATATGCGCGTTTTTCCAACGGTTCCCACGATCTTCCCACGTCGGAGTAATTTTATGCAGCCAACCGTTTCCTTTTTTTTCTCTCCACAGCCATTTTCATACCTACCGTTCGACACGCGCATTGTTGCAAAGAGAAGTGGTATTCCGTACCGTTGACCCGCGCACTCGACAAGACAATGGAATTTTAATTAAAAATTTCGTCCTTTGACGCTCGGACTTTTATTTGTCTTCCCCAGCGAATCCATATGGAATCGCGAAACTATGCCGTTCAGCAGCAATGTTTGACGCACGCATAATCCCTGCTGTGCCCCATTTTGCGGGCTTGAGCGAAACCGATTTTATAAGATGGGGTCAAGATATTTGGTCGCCGCTGCTTCCGCTTTTCTCAAAGACTAGCGGCTCGAAACTTGTACCAACGCGAGGTAAAGGAAATAGATCACCCTTACCATATTACGTAATCCTTTGTTTTCCGGATTTTCAGATTTTCAATGAAGTTGCGAGCCAAAGTTTCGGGATGTAAAACTTCTTGGTATATGAAAATTGTGAAAATCGCGGTGTCGTTAATAAAGCTTATTTTTACAAACATTAACGTGACATAATAATTACACAAGACTTAAAAATTTCCTGATCAACCTCCGTTGCAGACTTGTATTAATGTCAATCTG
>JABFPT010001549.1:9227-24480 GCA_022817245.1 Nixonia krombeini | reverse complement strand
GTGTGGGGGACACCATCCCCGCTACTGCGGAGGCTGTCTAGCGGCCACTTGCGTGGGGGGGTGGCCGGGTTCACTGGGGGCGGGAGAATGGGCCGGTGTGGGGGAGGGGGTCGGGGGGTCAGGTGTGGTGGTGGAGGCGTCGTCGCCGGGGGGAAAAAGCAGACGTGGGGGCGCTGGCGTTAGGAAGGCCGTGATCGGTGATCGGCGGGTGATCGAGGCCCGCGGAAGCTTCTCTTGAAAATACGCGTACGGTTCTCCGGACGTGAGAAAAACGCGTAGCGGCGCCTGTGCGTTTGCGCCGCAAAATTCCACATATGCGAATTCGCGTCTGACTCGCGCGATCGTATCGCACATCGCCGTGAATTCCGTGCTAGGCCCGTAAATGCCGACCAATGTTCTATATTCTCGCTCTCCGAAACATCGCGATCGACTCGCGCACGTTCGCCTTTCGACGGAGAAACGAATATTCGCAAATACGCCGATTTCCCTGGCAAATCGGTAGAAAAATCTCGAAGATGTTTTAACGCGTACAATCGCGACGAGGATCGATTCTTTATGCTCAAACTTCCGAGAATTCAAGTCCAGTCTATTCTGATCAAGCGATTTCAACCGCGCGTTTGAAGATAAATTCTGTCATAAATTCCCGTCGATTAATCCATCGTAGTTCCGAAGGTTGTGGTTGCAGTGTTCGCCATTGTTGCAGCAGGTCCGTTACAACGGTACGAACAGATACTTCAGCGTGGACGGCGAATCCCCGTTTCTACGGCAGGGTCAACCGCCGATGAATTAGAGCCTCGGCATTCCGCCGTGGCATCCTCATTTGCCGACTTCTGTTTTCCTATCCTATCCTCGCCTTCCCCGCTATCGCGTTAGGCCGGAGATTCGCGTTTCCAGGAACCGCGAGAATACGCGTATATTCGCTTATTAACGTGAGTAATACCTTTCCCGTACCGAGGCATCTTCACCGTGCGTATTATCTAAGGAATAATCTGTTATGCCCACCTCATATATCCATCACCGGCGTTTGACGACTCGAAGCCTCGCGCTAAGCCTTTCAGATGTTATCTGCGAGCCACGGCCGTACGCGAGCGCGAGACGAATGAAACGCGCGTCGAGTTATTCGCCGCGATACGGCGAATGACAAGTTTATGCGGCCGTTTACGACGTACTTTTTCAAACGGCGGGGAAAAGGTCCTGTGGTTTCGCCAGGCTATGGCACCATCTCCGGTAACGTCCACCGCTTCCACGCTCGATCGGCAGCATCTCCTTACGCAACAATGCTACGCCAACGCTGTACTTACCATCGGGCTCGGCTAATTGTGGAAACGCGAGTCGCGAGAGTGTAAAACGGGTCATTAAAGAGAGCAGCCGTAACGTGGCATTAAGCCTAATAAAATGCGTTTCGTCACTGCAAAACGTTTCGCGAAACCTCGCCGCTCGTATTAGTCCGCTTTACGACTATCCCCCGTCCACTCGTTCGAGGAAGCCGAACGAAAACCGCGACGAGGGGATCGTCGACCATTCGGTCCCGCGAAAGAGAAATTTCGCGCGACGCGGTGACGAACATCCGCGTCGTCACCGCAGCGGACGAGTTGGCGGAAAAGACGTCGAATTACACCGCGGTAGGAAAGCGAACGAGGAAACGAAGTGTCGCCGCGTTGCGCAACCGGTGACATTTCCAACGACGATCGCGGGATCATTCTTATTTCGCGGCTAACTGTAATAACGCGCGTCCCTTCGTCAGCCGATCCGCCGACCGATCGTATTGCGAAACAGCGGTCGCTCACCGCCTTCGCTACCTCGCCGCCGTTTGACAATCCGCTTTGTCCGCCACGGCAATTGATTCGCCGTCTCATTTTCAACGAGCAATTTGCCCGGCGATCCGGTCACGATCTCAATGCCGGGAATGAACAGCCGCGAGTTCCCATCCAGGATGCGTCGGGAAGATTTGCCCGAGGAAAGAAACTAAAAAGAAAACCGGCAAACTCCCGATTCCATGCAAATTTAATAGACTGTCGGCGAGCAATCATCGGATTTTTCACGGCGGCGATTCGGTAACGAGAAAATGGTAATGACACGGTTGCCAGGCGAGAATCGACGTGTGCGGCGCAAAAAGCCGGGGATTTCGACGTAATGCCATTCATTTTGGCAGCGCGTAAACTATTAATTTATGTGAGAACGTGGTCGTAGTGCGCGGCGTTTCGCAACTCGACGATGCAAAACGGCATATTAATTTGTGTCTGGCCAATTGTTGCCGAACGCAACAATAATTGTAAGAACGCGGGGTTTTACCATCCGCGATAGGCACAGCTTCACCGAAATCGTTTGTGTAGCGCAGCGTGTGGGAAATAACCTTTCGCGAGACGAGATGCATTTTATAACGCCGATCCGTAGCTCGTCACAAAAAGTTAATGCGTATTCGCGACTGCGGAATAGATTGAAATATCATCATAAATCCTGCAGGTAAGTACACCTATTAGCGCGGCTGGAATACGAGATTAACAACCGAATTCCATCCTTTCCCCCGACGCGTATCGCGAGAAACGAGATTGCGTACGTGGCTTACGTAACGACGATTCGATTCATATGTAATTATCGTTGTAAATTGGGACCGTAATTGCTCAAAAAGTACGTACTATTTGCGGGATACGCCGTAATGATCGGTAAGAGGTCGAATGATCGCTTTCGAGAAGTGGAAATGACGACAATGCCCGCGATTGCAACCGTTACGAAAAATCGTTAAAGCGGGGAAGAACGATTCTGAGAAACGTTAAATTAAACATTACACTTTGCAGTATCGGTATGGTTTGCCTGATGCGGCGAATCGTTAAGGATAAAGATCGTGATTATTCAATGCCCAGAATGGAAATGATCCAACCTCGATCCTAGTTCGGATCGGTGCCGATCTCGCATCGCCACTTGATATTGACCATTTCGTTGCGGAGATGGATCCGATATTGGTTCATTGCTGACCATTGTGGTTGGAAACGGAGTCGACTGGATCTTGGCCAATCTGTTTTGCATCCGACCCAAAGGCCGTCATAGATACAGTCTTAGATTGACCATTTCAAATGGAATTGCTCAAGGTTCGCTATGTGTATTAATCATACCCTGAACGATTCAGATTAATTTCATCTTCGAAATTTTGCAATGGATATTCGATTACCAGCAATACCTCACTATTCTTAGAAACTGACTCGTGACAAAAAGTGGGTTCCTCGTATCAAACGTGTCAAGGAATCTCGAGATTGTTCATCGGCCATTTTGTAAATATATTTTTTTATTTAATTTTCGTATTTGCATTTGCAAAAGATCCAAATATTTATGGCGAGTCATTATAAGTCCGCGGTACCACGACTGACGTTGTTAGCACCCGGATCGTAAATCACGTGGTTAGAAGTGTATTTCCGCGTTGCGTGCGATAACAGTGTACGAAACGCTAACGAGTACTTGGTGCAAAAATGTTCAGTTATCGAATTTTACTATCGCATAAAAATAACGTTGACTTTTCCGTCGAATAAATCATCGGGCAATGCGTTGCAAGCGAGATTTTCTTTCCAGCTACTCCACCAGCTAAGGAAACTCAGACGGATTGGTCGCCCGTGCCACAATCGATACTTCTATCCAGTGCGGTCAATGTCGACCCGATCGAGAAATAATATTACCATTCGATGCTGAATCGATACTGTATTTCAAATATTGGTCAATGTCGTCATCTTAGATAATCACTCCAGATACGAGCTTCGGGCGAGGTTAATTTCAACTCGGCTACGTACATTTGTAACGCGCCGAGATTTCACTTTTACGCTCAAGGAAGAAATGGAATAAAGCAAATCCCTTTATTTGGTTAAATCGATTAACACATTTTGCTTCTAAATCTCTCGGTTGGATAATCCAGGCTATGCTGGCGAGTGTCTGGGTTATTAAGCGAGGAATAGCAGTGATGTTAATTGAGCCTTTATTCTTTCCCGTCAAGGCTACGTTGCTTCGTACAAGGCAGCTGCACTGATAAAAAAGGAAAAGTAATACAAGTTGCTCAACTCCTCATTGTACGTCATTAAGTTTAATCAATAAATGTCAACCAACTTCAAGATCAATGCAGGAAAATACTAAACAATGTAAACGTGCAGTTCCTAATTGACATTTCGTAATTAAATTAACAATTTTCTCATCTCCTAAATATTCTTTTACAAAAAAAGTGATCTTACCATACGATTGTCACACTCGCGAGCAATAGAAGCGAACGAAACATTCTTTTGCTGTTTTAACGCACTTTACGGGTATCCTCGAATACCTTAATCGACATTTAAGCCCCGTACATACCGCAAAAAAGCAGGCACTTTTCCTAAACAAACCATCGACACCGCCGTTGTGGTGTAATACATATCCCGTTAGTTAGATAAGAGCAGGGACATAAAAGTAATTTGTTACCTCCCTGGAAGTATCCAACGGAGGCATTACGGCTTGAAATCGGTTCCACTTGCTACGCGAGCATGGCGGTCGCCGCGGTGGTTCGTGAAACCGAAGCGGTGTTCTTATATAGGATCGGCCAGTGCAGCTTCCTGGTACACAGGGCCTCTACACTTGCTGCCGTGGAAATATCGAAGTCGCGAAGATCTCATGTGCGCGAGCTCGAGTATTGGTATCTATGCCGGGCTATCTGCTGACGACCTTCGCACTCGTCTTCTGTCCCGGTTGTGTGTATCGGCACCCACACGATCTCCGATTCGCGCATGAACTACCTACGCAATTACAGGCGCTCGGGTACGGGTAGGATAGCTTTCGCTGTATCCCTCTCTTTCTCTGCGCACTCGTATCTCTCCCTCTCTTTCTCTCTCTCTCTCTGAAGTACATTCTCCCTCAGCGCTCGTTTGCCAGGATGATTCGCGCCCAGGGCATCGCTAGTTTCATTATTCCCCCACCCATCGCGACTGCTGTACGCTCGTCCGTAAACTACCGAGAAAGAGAAATCCGTGCGGAGATTGCAGAGAGCAGCGAATTGCGCGATGTCAGCCCGGCCATTGTAACCCAGCGTGAGAAGATGCTCGGAGCCGTATGCGCGTTTCGAGAGCTCCTCTTGACCACACCTAGACTCGTCTCCGATCGACGGATTTCTCTTTCGCATTCGTCACGTCGCGTCATCCGGGACGCGGCCTGGAAATATGATCAACCGATCGCTGACGAGCCTAGTTTCGTCCAATGGAACGTTCCACCTTCGCAATCGGCCATTTCGCAACGTTCCAAGGTTTCCGCAACGGATTCCTTCCGCGGATACGCCGATTACCGTCGATCGGCTGCCGTCGTGACGAATTCGAGCGGCGTAGCAGGTGGTTGGGCAAGATCGGTGCATTCCCCGGTGACCGTATCGATTTTCCAACGATCGGAAATTCGCGTTGCGTGAGAGCGAGCAATAACTCAGCCGGGTATCATTCCCATCGCAGAAATATCGCCGAGCGTTCCGAACCGATCCGAGCCGCAGATATGAGTAGGAAAGTTCCCTTATCAGCGGAGCTGCGGGCCGCGTGATTTGCTACTTACTTTTAAGCGATCGTTATCGAGGTCTGGATAAAGGCAGAGCGCATGTTACGATTGATGAAACGCTCTAGAAAAGAAGGAAACGAAACGTCGGTAACAATTGGTGAATTGGGGGTAAAGCGAATCGGCCGATCGTGCATGAACAATAACCGTCGGTTCGAGGCCAAAGTCTCTCTAATTAGAAGTGACGCAACGTTTATGCACATTCCCGTGGAATAATCAATGGGCGCTGCCCGGTAAAAATCTGAATTCGTACCCATGAACGATAGATAATTAACAAGTATGACAGTTCGGAAGGAAAGCGCCGCTTTTCTCATCGCCGATTCTTATCTCGAAGTAAGGTTCAAGATGTTCGCACGGTAGACGCATTGAAACGTACCGTTCGTAGCCGCCGGTCAACCGAACGGCCAACAAACGGACAAAAGGCGAATGTAACGCGTGTCAGAGGAAATTACCTGATGTAATTGAAACAAAGATTTCGTTTTTATGAGCCGAAACGTATACCAATTTTTTTTAGACTTGTTTAGACGCCGCTACTGAATCAGCGGATAAATCGGCTGGTAAATCGGGCGGATAAATCAGTGGATAATTTCACGATTTTTGGCATGAGCATTTTATAAAGACGAAGGAAAGTAGCGAGCTACATCCTCGGTATAAATTCAGTAGTAATGAATCGGAGAGATTTACAACGTAGATATCGATCCCGAAAAAAGGACCAGTTATATCCCGATGGTCGAGATCTTTTATTCATGCACACTTAAACACGGAATAATTTTGCGATTATCATCAGGCCGAAATTTATGCCCAACACGCGTTTTCACGAATATTTCAATTAATGCGACCACCGGATGTTATCGATGGAGATAGTATTTCATGTCGTCGTCCGAGGTTAATTAAGAGGGTGGAACGCTCGCTCGTACGTCCCCCAGAGACGCACGCGCGGGGTAACCCAGTGTTGGCGAGTACGCGTATCAGGCCCGCCCGAAAATTCCTCCAACGGGTTTAACAACGTCATAATTTAACCGCGGACGCGAACACGGCGAGGAAAGTGAAACGGCGATAGATTTGCAAGACGAAGAAGCGAAGCTGGTCCTCCGGATGTTCGCCGATTCGGGAGAAGAGGAACTGCGACGGATCGGTTGGATTAACCTTGAAATTTGAAAACGGCTGGATGAGGCTTCTCGAAGGTAAATTCGAAAGGAATGCGGAACAATCGAGATCGTCCCGGATCGCTTTCCGCGTTACCGATCGACCGGGAGTTCTCCTCTTAATGAGCCCCGGCTCGTCGACCATTGTCCGCATCCGAGCGGCGTAATACCCGCGACCTCCCTCCCCCTCCTCGGCGAATCTTCGATTCGTGTCTACGAGGGCAACCACTCGCGGCAATTGTTCCTCACCGCTCGAGATACCGCCCGGCACGACTCCGTCATTTTTATCCCCTCGCGAGCAAAATAAATCCTATTTAATGAAGTTGCTGGAATCGTGAGTCGGAATTGGTCGCCGGGTATTAGCCGCTGTTAATCGGCGATCTCTCGGGTAGGATGCGCTTTCGGCCCCGGCGGTTATTTAGAAACTATTACGGGAGGGCAATTTCAGCCTCGACGTAACAGACGTTCGACCGGCGATTTTTTTCAACTGGAATAATACCGGTGATAAAGCGCGTCGTTAGCCAATAAAAAGCGTAATAACCCATTTCGCGAGTGGATGCGCATATTCCGCGGAGCGACCGATCCACCGGCGAGCTATCATTTTCCCTCGAACGCCAAATGTCCCCGGACCCCGCCGCCACGTTTCATGCAAATCGGGGCAAGATAAACAAGCGCGTCATTCTAAACCGTGTCATTACCGCGATGCATAAAATAAGATCAATTAATATAATTATCACCTTCGACGCGAGCAAAAAGGTACGACCGGTGCGGTCGTGCCGAGTATAATGGCACGAAGCTCCGCGGCCGTTTATCGAACCTCATCAAGGAACCATTTCCCCGCACTCGGCTGTAACGACGATCGCTGAAATTGCAGCCTTTCCCAGCACGTCGGTCTTTCCGATTCCCGTGATGCGAAATAAACGCGTTGTGCCATCAAAAATGGCCCTTGCGTGTGCGTAATACGACGAAGAGTACCTCCCGGTTTTAATTGCATCGCTCGCGCAGACGCTTTCAATCACAAGCTCGACTATCGCACTTGGTACTGGGGACGATCTGGGAGCTTCGTCGAGGCCGGTTTATGAACGACACGAACGATTACTATCGGCTTCGTGCAGGGTTTCGGGCATTGGCGTGGCTCGCTGCAAACTGGCGTTAAAAAATCGCGAGAATCGATCGGGCATCAACCGCGCGTTATCCACAATGTGTTGAGTAACTTTCACTCCCAGACCCGGTTCAAGTTCACGGTCCCTCCACGATTTATTTTCTCCTCTCTTCCTCGCTTTCACTCTTTCTCACTCTCTCTTTCTTTCCTCCTTCCAGCGTATATCTTCCCCACATCTTTTTTTCGCCTTTATCTTCTCCTTCTCTAGTGCCTTTTTTTCTCCTGCGGCCACGACTCCGGTCGATCATTAATTTCGTGCCCGGCCCTTTTGTACGCCCTACGCCCGCCGTGGATGAGAAACTGACATTAATTTCAGGGCAGACAATGCCCGTAACCGTATATTCCAAGTGAGACACTTATTGATTACGTGCCACACACGAAATGCCCTTCGCGAGTTTCCGTTGAGATTTAAGTGCGTGCTGATGAGCCGGACCGTTCCCTTAACGTTATTTTGACGTTTATTTAACGTTACTTTAACGTTTCTTTAACGTGATAATTTCTGGAGAAACATTTATGATTTATGGACCGACGCTTATTGATTGCATACCGAATGCCCTTCGCGAATCTCCACCGAGATTTAATGTCGCGTTAACAAGCCGGACGTTACTTTAACGTTTTTTTAACATCGTCGTTTCTGGACTAACACTTGAAGCCTCATTTACGTTATTTTCACCACGACAAATTTTCTTAATGCGGAAAATAATAATTTCATTTTTCTATAAATATGTTGAATACATTTGCGAAAAGAATTGGAATAATTGGAATGAATTATGTTTTCGCTTAAAAAACTATTTTGCGTAAACGTCGGGACTAATGATTTTGCCAAAGACCGTCATTAAATTTAACAACCGTTACAGCGCGAGCAAACATCATTTTCTCAAAGCTTCTAACGACGCGACTCGGTTCGCGGTGACCAATTAAAAGTATTTTATACAACCGCATTTTCAGTTTTTGCGCGGAAGGTTCAAGTGCACCATAAAATGCACTCTAAAATGTACACACAGTTGCAGCGTGCATACACCGGGACAATCTCTCTTCGATCGTCATCTAAAACTTAACAGCTTTACCTCGCGACCACTTAAAAAGATTCCGGCATTTCCACGTCGCGATATGATCCATTGTCGCCGGACACGTGACACTCATTTAAATACTCGTCATTTTTCACTACCCGTCGTTCCCGTGTGTTACGAGTGCCGCGAGATAACTCGACGGAGTTTTACGTCTAAGAGCGCCAGTGATGAGAAAAAAGTGGCGAAGATGTCTCGTGGCCTTGATCGGCTCTTAACACCGGTCATGCGACACCTGCGAAAGGTCTCTACCCAGACCTTTACTCACGCCGTATTTATAACCCCGATAACGCCTTGTCCCCGGCGAAATGTCACTTAAATGGCAACAATGCAAGCTGGCAAAGTGCATTTGAAAAGCGGGAAATGCGATATGGGAAAGTTTCGAGTGCCGCGTGTTCTCCAAACGTCGCGTTACCCAAAGACGCGTACACGAAGATTCCAGTGAACTCTCCGAGGTGATTTCAATTATCGCCGTCCCGATCTCGAAAACTATCACGTGCATCGGCTGTTTAACGGTACCCGGCGAGTAGCTCGCAGCGAGGAATCCGAGACGGACGAGTGGCCTGGGATCTGATGGAGGAGCCGACGGAATCGACAATCGAGCGGGCGTTGCTTACCCGGAACGCGAAAACGACACGTAACGCGATTTCGATGCGGGGACGTTCCGCTATTTGCATGCGAACGAACCTTCCGCGCATTGCGCAATCCAACCGATCGGCCAACGAGAGGAGCTACATTGAAGCGAACGCTCGTTAAGTGCTCGGGGAACACGCGCATATGCGCCGCCAACAGCAACCTCGAGTCGTGCGTGAATCGCTCCAGCGTCGGGAAACTCGCGCTCCTGCCGCTTCTTTTTCACCCTACGGCGATGCGGCGTACGTGCAACGCCGGCGGCTGCTGCCCTGCGAAATGCTGTACTAATCGGTACGCTCACCTGTGTACCTTGGAACTTTGTTACCCGCATTGTTATCCCGCTTCCTTCGCGTTTCCGGCGATTTACCGAAAGGGAGCGCGAGGTATTGACAGCGAGACCGTGCGGCGAGCTACGGCTACGCTTGCAATACGCTCAAGGGACCCTGGACGTTCCTTTATCTGTTACACGCAGGTGTCGATTGTCCACTGTTATATTACTCTCCGCTTAATGGTACCCGTGCAAATTGGCACGTAGTGAATGGACACTGGAAATGCGAGAATTGAAAGGAAAAGAAAATTCATTTTTTTGAATTTTATACGAACTCTTTCAAAAAGAGATATCTTTACGGTTGAGTATAAGTGTTAAACGGTCAAATGATGTAAACAAATTAAAGAAGTTTTTTGAGCTGTTTGAGCCCAGTTCAAATGTTACCAACAAGTGCATTGGCATAAAAAGAAGTAACGTAACATTCGTCGGAAATACGTACAAATAATTACAATGCGTATAATAAAGTTTTACAAACTTACTCTGGTATGTCGTATTTCTTCGCAGGAATATGACTCAAACTCAAGCTGTGTCTTGGTTAAGTTTAACTTGAGTTTGAGTAGAATTCGGCAAAAGTTTTTGAGAAAAGTGATTTATGGAATCTGCGGGGCTGGAATAAGAGATAAACGAGCGTAGCGGTGTAGGGGAATTAGTTCCGCAACTGTACCGATGGGGGAGGCACTGTCCTCATCTTTATCTCTCGTTACTTCTCACTTGGCGAAGGGTTTAAAGGTCAGCGTCGAAATCGAGTACAATCGTATGTGAACTTTCGTTCTTCGTGCCCGATGATTTATTCAATAGTCAACGCGAAGGATCGTTGCACTCGGATGCAATCAAGCAAATGTAATTAAAGTATAAATTTTTCATCGGTCTCTTCAACTTTTTTCTCCTCGTCGTTCTCGTCTGCTTAATGCACGTTGTGGATACGCGCAATGGCGAGTAAATAATCAACGACGAGCATTAGGCTCGACCGCGACGCGTACAAGCGAGCTCGCATGAATTAGCATGCTTAATTCCCACCGCGGACGATCCCGCAAAAAAGCCTCGCACGACCAGCCGAATGAATAGTCGTGCATTTTCTTAGGCGAGAGAAATAGCGGGATACGATTTTTCAACCTTCGCCATTTGCATTGCTCGCGTGATGTTCAAGGCCACGGCTGTGACAATACGCGTGCATCATAACAGAGCGGCGGTACATCATCAGCAGCGACACCTTTGCTCGGTTGAGTCTCATTCCTCGTAGAGCACAAAGGCGAGAAACTGCTCATGAAAGTGTAATTTTATGGGGCTGATAGGAAGCGAGGAAGGAAGGCCTCGCGGTGGTGATTTACACCGATTTAAATCAATTAGGATAATTAACTTCTTTTTTCGCCGTTCCGTTTACCGCGTGAAAGGGTATTTCTGATCGGCGTGAGAAAAACTCCTCTTTCGACGGAGGCATCGTTTTACGATTTTAAGAGAATCGTTGCTGATAAGCCGGCATGCGGGTGAGGATTTTCTGATCCTCCGCCGCAACACGTTGTTCCAGCTTGTCTGCGTTTCATCAGACTTTCTACGCTTAATTACCCGCTGTTCAATTTTTATAGAGTAAAGTTTACGCAGTTTATAGTTCTCCGTTAATGTTAAAGCCGTGTCAGTCTTTTTCATTATTTCTTATTACTCACGTCATGCGCAGTTCAGTATTGTTGCAATCAACGTACAAAATATTCTCTTCATTTCAATCGTTGCTTTCACGTAGAAAGTAACTCCTCTCGGACAAATATTTGCGTGAGAAAGAGATAATTGGCCCGGCAGGTTCGACCATTGGCGTAAGAAAGAGAGCAAATAGATATACTCGTTGCAATTACAAATGTGCAATTACGCATAAACATTTTGTTATACTATTCTTATTACTTCCGCAACAAGCGGATTCGGATATTTACGTCGTTCGTTGCTTACCCAACTTTCTCAATAACTTACCAGTCTATCCGAACCTAACCTGCCTGAAAAATGCAAATTCCTTTCTGAAATGCATTTCATTTACATTATACTTCAGATCACCGTCTGATCTGAAATTCAATGCAAAAGTAATTTCCGTTTGTTGATTAGGTCAGGATAGGTTGGTAAATACATGAGAAAATCGGTTTACGTTGCACACGTAAACACCCAAATCTGTTTCCTCCGAGTACAAAACGAATCTGCATGATTGAACATTCGAAATGTAACATTGCCCAACTGACTGCGATTTATTGTTTGAGCGTCCCGCGTGCTTGTACAGCCTGTGACATTGATACCTGGTTTATATCGAGATAGCGTCAAACCAGATGGAAATCGATAGTACAACCTAGCAATGTTGGCAAAAATGATGTAACCTAACGATGCGAACCGTTCGCGCATTTGCCAGTTCGATAAATTTGCATGTTTACAGTCTTCATCTTCTTATATAATTTAATTAATGTGGGATTGCACTAATTGCAATAAATGCATAATAATTAATAAGGAAACGACGGAATAAGCATAAACAACATTCGAGCATATAACGGTTCTGAAATACAACTCCCACCCGACAAACTACACAAATATTTCAGCCGTATAATTAAATCGCACACATACACGTTGCTTGTAATATATCAATACGTCAACTTCTGCAACTGTGTTACAAATTATAAATGTTCTTGCATTTAATAGGATTAAGTTTATCGCGTGTATCTGCGCACGGCATAACCCTCTTGGCGATTGCACATGGCTCATTTAAATGTTTGAGGCGTTCGAGCCACGAGACGATGTTGCCAGCATTGATCAGGGATAACAAAGAACAGCACATTAGTGATGTGCCTTGTCAATTTCTGTCTGATCCGATCCCAAGAAGCTCTTAATGCATTCTGCAGATATGTTCGAACGAAACGAGTTTGCATTTTTCATTCTCTTTTCTTCCATAACGAAATTCTTTCCTTGGACTTATTCTTTCGCAGAACACAAATTTACATACATATAACACGTAATAAATCTGTGTTTAATGTAAAACAATATTATCTGTGTTTAAGGGTAAGTATTAATTTTACCCAAGTTGATGAATGTAAATACCCAGGATTGGGAATACATTTGTTACGCTTCGTATAAATTGTTTTATATTTTATACGTCGTTGTGGTATTTGGATCGTCAGAACTTCTTGTACCCTTGCGATAAAATGTGGTACTCGCCGTATCTCCGCTATTTTGTTTCATTCCAAAAGGGGAAAGTATTAAAGTTAGAAAGTGAGTCCTTTAAATATTCCTAGACCTTGCGAATGCGCCGAATCGGCATCGCCACAGCGTTGGCCCCGGCGCGATCCGCGATCCCCGGAGACCTACTATCTCGGTTTGTCCACAAATCGGCGGACTCGTGAGCATGGTAGCCACCTACTGCACCCACGGGTATCCTTTTCCCGACGTCCCTCGTCCTCCCCATACTTCCTCTTCCCACCATCGTCGAAGACCCGGGACAGCGCTTTACCCTTCCCAGACGATTTATGCCCGACTCGCTCTTTTGTCTCTGTCTCTCCGCGGCTCCCGCGCCGTAACGTACGTCGTCGTTGCGAGTCGGCGGTATCAAAGACAGACGAAATCTCGCGCCTTTATCAGCTGTGGACGTACTAAACACCGGGGTGCGATAGTTCCGAGGCTTCCACGAGCGCGTAACGCGATATCGACGGTTTTTGCCGATTCTCCCTGTCAGCCATGGCGGCTCGCGATAACGTTATCTGGTGAAACAAAGATGGACGATGGCGATAACTCCTCGTCAACGATTACGCGATCGGTGCCGCGGAGATCGGGGACCGTGACCTTCGCGGCGACGATCGTCCGCCGGGCGAGTACCTCGGAATGCGAGGGTAACCAATGTGGGTAACCCGGTTCCAAAACTCGTTCCGTCTGAAAATGTCGAGGTCTGGCGTAGTCGCGCGGTAAAAAGTCGGGGCGAGGAGACCACCGCGATTTTCAAACGCGGACATTTATATTCAAATAGCCTGCACAGCCGGAGTGCTCGGCCGCGTGTAGAAACAAATGCGGACAATGGTGGCGGCGGATAAACTGTAAAAGCGGGTGAGGAACTGGCGCGCATTTCTCGCTGAATTCCAACGTACGGACATCTGCCTCCGGCGTCTCTCGACCGCTCGGCCGCCTGCCTGGCCGTCTGCGCGTCTTCATTATTCTACCTCGAGATAGCGCGGCACTCTGATACTACACACAATCACCTTTCCGGACAAGCACGATCAATTAGCGTAAGGCAGCACTCCAGCGCAGCGAGCCAGCCGGGACGAAAAAGATCGGCCGCGTCGAGATCCACGGGTCGTTAAGGCGCTCGTTTATAGCCGCGGATTGTCACGTGTCGTTGACACAGATCATGAACACGGCCGGAGAATAGTCACGTGCTACGGCCGCTGTTACGCTCGTTACCGCCGCCGATTTTTTCTGCTCACGCACCGCAAGAGCGATCGGTAAGTCGCCGCTCACCGCGACTACGGTTCCTTGTCGGACTGAGACGATGGAACGATACAACCGTGGTAACGAAAATGCTCGCCAACGGTTAGTTACCATCGCCGCTCTCGCGGAGATGTTGTTGCGACAACAATAAATTGCGGTTATCCGCGCGGTACCATTGTCCGCCTTCGCGCTTCTTTTCCGCCAGGCTTTATCAGATTTGCTTAGGTGGCTATTTCTTCATTGGCCTTGGGCATGTAATAAACGATTTTTCACTTCCTCGCTTGCCGTTGGCAATTGCGTGCGGTTTGCTAAACGCGCGAGGAGTTTAATTATTCCGAGCGCAGGGCTGTAATATTTCAAACACCGTCTAACCGAACTGATAAAAGCGTGTTTGACAGCCGGCTCGTGTTGAGTTTGTTAAGTGTAGTTTGGGGGAGTGATATTGACTAATATTCTATGACGCAAATATACCAGTTTGACAGTCATAACGACGTCATGATGTTGGTAATCAGAACGATACATTTGGTACATGTTTAACTTGTATCATTTTTTTCCACAGACGGAACTGTAAATGAAAAAATTTCATTTCAGTTTAGTCGCCATGTTTCAACACTTGTGTCTTACGTCATCTTTAAATAGTTATGAAAAAAGGGGAATAAGGATTCACAAAAGAAGAATAAATATTGCACAATATTGCCTGAAATATCACCATTGTTATATAAGGCGATAATTAACCTAAATAAATTAACATCTGCAAATTTATCTTTGACACCTTCAACCTTTTCGCGTAACAGTAACGCACATTTTTTTGACGACTTCTCAAAAAAGTTGCGTTTCAAAATTAAAACAACAAAGTTATAATATAGAAAGTCGAGTATCTGAAAAGAGAAATAAATTCAAAACAGTCAAAGATATAATAAGCATATTAATTTCGCCATATAAA
>JABFPT010001548.1:4316-15324 GCA_022817245.1 Nixonia krombeini | reverse complement strand
TAATAAAAATTATGTACTACAGTTATATATAAAGGATATTTTTAATTTACTGAAAATAAAGTTATTAAATAAATCTCTTTTTAATTAACACATTTTTAAGTGATCCTCGTACATATAAAAATAGGACAATATGATACAAAACTTCAAATTATTTAATTTACTTACTACTTAGGAGTTAGATTAGATACAATGAGAGAGGTCAACAAGTTAGAAGCATCCTTAAATTCTCCAACAGCATATATTTGATGAAATTCGCAATATTTTCCTGAAAATGCAACAAAAAATAGTACTTAAAATACATTATACGTTTTTAATCTTTATACTATTATAAATTTTGGAGTGATTGCCACTTAACAAATATTGTTAATTAGGAGTTATAACGAACCTAGAAAAGTTAATCTATCGCTGGTTAACATACAGTTCCCCATATTTTCTAGTAAATCCTTACACAAAATTTCCCCATGTTTTGCATAGTGCTTTAGAAAACTATCGGCAATGTATGTAGCAAAAGCACCATCCTGTGCCTTTAGCGCCCAGGCTAGTGCATTTCCCAGGCGACCACGTTGGATACTCCTCATGCCCTGAATTTTACAAATACTCATTACTGAAAAACAAATTTTCAAATTAGAAACAGGAGAATTACAATTCTGTTACATAAATAGTATAACTCATTTGAAACAATAGCCCCATACCTACCAACATTGTGCATATCATTTTCTCTAGCTACTTCGATTATCTTATTAATCCTTGCTTCAGTTCCAAGTGGAATGGACTGTAGTAAAATCTCTAATCTGGCTGAACCTTGCCGTGGACAGTGTTTTAAGTAACTGGCTCCGCATTGCCACAAGGAATGATGACTCATTAGAGTGCTAGCATACTCTAATATCAACGATTCATGTAATTGCCCTGTAACACTGCAACAGAATAAAGGAACCATTATTCAGTTATGAAATCTATTGTTAGCAAAAGATCGTTGAATCATTCCCCCCTCCCTCAGAAAAAATTTTTTCATGTATAGTTTATATTCTGTACTAAAATGTGTTAGTTCTACCGGTTCTGTCCATGTGTGAAATTAAAGAATGTATTAAAGTCAAGGCATTTTTTAAAAATGGTATTCACAAATTACTATCATCAAGGCAAGAAGTCTCTTGTACAACTAATATTATGATATATATGAAAATGTATAACTATCATCAACTTCACAAATCGATTGAACTTTCCAGTAAAACTAATATTATGAAACTATGCATAATGAACCAATAAGCGACTTAATCTCAGATTGTAATACTTTCAATGTTTGTTATAGTATACAAGTATCTAGTGCAATACGATTTAAACTTATTTAGAAATTGATACTCTCTTTAACTGAAGTTTTATTCTATAACGATACTACTCACTTGACTCGTTTCTCGTCTATAATTTTTAGTTGTCCGCTATGAAATAGTAGATCCGTCAAATGTGCTGCAAACCAACCATTATCATTCATGTACTGTATTTCTCTAATCACTTGATGTAAATCGCTTTCCATCAATGCGAGAATTACATTGTCCAAATTTCTGCTCGCTCGCCACCTTCCGGCAACATTATTTGCGTGTCGAGCTAACTCAGGTTGCTTACAACAAGGCACTGTATAGAACAATTTTGCAGCTAGAAGCTCATACCATGCATCTGTATATGGTGAGAATTCCCATAGTTCTTGACCTACAACCAACTGTTGGACAAATAATTGTGTTATTAAATTGTAGAAGATATCATTAACTTTCAAATATTTATCTTGAGGGAAAATAATAAATGTTTTATAAGTACTTTCATTAAAGCTTCCAAATTTGAATCAACAGCAAAGGTCTTAGCATCAATAACAGAAACCAGATCAATTTGCCAATGCTTCCAGCGCATAGTAAATTCGTTAACAGAGTAACCGCCATAAACGTTATAAACTGGCATAGTTCGAATGGCATTTTCAGCAGCAATGAATGCTCGGTGGTCAGCTTTGCTGTGTAATGTTAAAAGGGCTCTTACAATATCAAGTTTGCCATGCAATGCACAACCATACACTGCTTCCCAATAATTAACATTGTTTAAATCTGCCCCAATCGACTTTTTTGCTAATATTTTCATTGCTATTAATTCCCGTGAAGGAAAATGAAAACGTACCCATTCTAGGAGTTGAGGAAGAACAATGTCCCCTAAAATTAAAAAAAATACAACACAACTTGCTGAGCAGATGCAAATAGAATAAAATAAATTGTGAAGTATGTAATACACTATTGATTCTAAAGGAGTATATCTATTAATATAATCTTCAATTGCTAATTTTGTTTATACCTGGCACAACATCTATATAAAGTATTTCAGTCAAATGCCAAACACACTCGACATTATAAAATATGGTGAGAAAATTTTCATATGTAGATTTTTCATCTGGAGGACATTTTTCAGCGATGTCTTGTAAACTTTCAACACAGGCTCTTAAAATGGAACGATACTGTTTACTGTATTTCAGTAATTCTGGACGTATGTCTCCTGATGTAGATTTAATGTTTTTAATAGATAAAAAGATACCATTACTTTCATTGACTAGTTTCCGTAAAACAGAAGAAAATAAAATAACTTCTGGCCTCAAAAGATGTATTTTTATCTCACATGGTGCTAATGTACTTGGCATATCTGCAATAAGAGTGATTAGTGAAATATTATAAATAATAAAAAATCATTCTGAATGTGTGAAATATAGCAAATTAAACATTATTGTAGTTTATTATAGTTTAAAATTAAAACTAGTTATAAAGTAATTGTCAAGGGAACTATTTGATAAATTACTTTTCGAAATAAATTGATTTTAAAGCAAAAATAAAAAATTGTATAAAAGTATATCATTTAAATGAAATTGTTTATAAAAGTTAAAAAATGAAAGAAATTAATCCTATATATTCATATATTATTATATTTATTACGTTACATTACAATTAAAAAATATTAATGTAACTATCCTTAGTTAAAAAGACAATAAATTAAATTTTACAGCCTTTGAAATAACTTGATATACAATTTCAGTGATGAACAAATGTTTAGACTACAATAATACAAAAATAATTTTACATTCGAAAACATAATTCATAAAATAAAAGATTACTTGCCTTCTGAATGTACATTTACATGTTTATAAGCAAAAACTCCAAGTTTATGTGAGCTTAACCAGGCTGTTGCAGTGCCAGCTTTTTGACATACATTATCATTTATTGCCTGTAAGAAATTCATATTTACATAAAAATGTTACTGAACTGATACAACTTTTAACTGAGTTACTGGAATTTTTATAAATATCAAATTAAAACTATTTTGTTAATAATAATGGAGCAAAATAATAAAATTATAATAAAATTAATATTTTATGAATAGGGTATCTAAATAAAAAAGATTTAATGAAAGAATAAAGGAAACATAGAGATAGACAAAACTATAAATTTTTTACTTACAATTATTTGAGCACTGCTTACTTCTTCCATTATAACAATTGTTAATGAAAAAATTAATATTAAAGCAAAGCCCTTTCCAAGTCTATAACTTAGTTTTTGGTTATGTTAAATATTTGTTATGTTAGGTTAACCGGTAAAATACTTGATTTTGTCAGTAGTATGCATATTTATCTATATGTATAGATGTATATTGCGCATAAGATTGCGCAGTAGGTACATAATGGTGAATACATCTGATCATCATGTGCAGACCTAACCAACACGCTGCCCGCCACGTTATTTTGTGTAGCTACCCGGGCGATTTTATAATTTTATAAAAACTTTTGTTTCTCATTGCATGTGTACAAAAATATTCTTTTCGAAGATGAAATTCACAAAGACTTTGTAACGGCAGACTATACTTAAAATTTATTTAAGATGTTGATATTGAAAGTAATGGTTGAATGTACGATAATTTAAATGTACGCGCTGCATATAATATAGCCGGTGAGGTCGCCGTATGTACCGGTGATACTTACACGATCATTCGAAAATTAATTTAAAATGCGTGCGAGGCGAGTAAAAATTCCTTTTAAGTAATGTTGCAACGAAAACAAACCCAGAGTTCGGACATGCGGTCGATTTATATACATAGTCGAACTAAAAAAACAATTAAGTAATATTAAAGGTTCGAGTTGCATATTTATTACTACTACTAGTATGTACAGGCTATTTTATCAACTAGTTCGTACAATTTATTATAAACGTTCAGATGTGTTTGAGTGTAAAATCTACTTAGTCGTTGAAGATAAATCCAACCAGACTTCGTAGATTTATTTCCTAAATTTTGACAAAATTTATTGCATGAAAAATTTGATATACCTGCCAATGATGTGATAATATAAGTTCATCATCAAAAAAAATATATATACTATTCGAAATGCTATTATAAATGCTTTTGGATTACTCATTATAAAATCCTTCCTGACTATCAACGAGATTGAAGCATCCGATAAACTGAATTAGTACTGAGAGGAAATCCATTTGAGATTATTCCCCATAACTTACATGTGGAAGAGGAGTCAATTAATGAGAACGAAAAAACATCGGAATTAACCATTTTTTCATCACTCAGAGGAAATACAGATCAGGATAATTTATTTCACCAATTTCCACCAACTTTTCTGTTAGTTGATGTTTATTTTCTAAACGTATTGATAAGTTTTCTAGTATTTGTGTGCATTTGTATTTGTTTATGGGGTATATTATTTTTTATGATTATGGTTAATCGTGTTTCCGAGATTAGCATTATTTCTATTTTGTGATTATGTAGGAAAGATTGTTCACTAAGTTCACTAAGTTTATTGTATAACCCGTTAATGTTCCAAAAGGCTACTTTAATGTTCGACATTTTAAATGTTGGCAATCTGAAAAAGTTTTGGGTGCCACGTCCGAACTGCAGGCAATTGGGATTGAGACATTGAGTAACGCGTCTTGTGTTATTACATTTCTCCCACTTTACTTTTGCATACTAGATGTATTTGATGTCAACGATTGCTTTGATGTCTACTCCAAGGTTTACTGCGATTTCGTATATTGGGTATATATTTTGTTTTAAGTCTGTGGTAATCGGGTATCGGAATATTTTTTGCCTTCGTATCCACAATTATGTTGTCTGTGTCTACGTATGATAGTCCTTTTATGATCAGGTGTTTGTTTTCCATATTTGCTGTTGTATATGTGTGAAATTGATACTTCCATTACTTTCAAAAAGTCGATTATTGTTTCGTGCTCTTTGAAAGATTTAGTTAAAATGTTTGTCGCGGTGTGGTTATACTTGAAAGTAATCTCATAGGTCGTTTCGGCTTGTAATTTTTGAATGAACCCTACGTGGTTGTTTATTTTATTATTGATTACTATTGGGGGAATTTTTGTTGTCTTTTTGGCTGGCTTAAACTGCTTCGTCTCGTTTGTTTTCTAAAATACCTTGGTTTTGCTGTTTTTAGGCTGCTCAGATGGTTGGTTAGTTAAGTCCCATAGGTGGTTCACCTGGATAGATGTCCTTGCATGGGCCTTGGTGGATATGGCTGCTTCTTGAAGTTATTGCTTGATCACAACACTGTTCACTTGACACTTACACCTGATATAACATGATGATCATGATGATAGTTGCAGTTAGTTGATAGCTGGAATTTTTCACTACCTAGAAATTTAAGAGTGTTATTAGTGTTTGAAAGTTCCTCCTTGGAGCGGATTACTTTTCATTATTTAGTGTGATTAGTTTTTTGGGATGTTATTACTAATTCATTTTTTCCGTTTATTATTTTTCAGGGTGCGGGTTAGTTCTCCAAGTCCTTCGATTGTGCTGGCTTTCTTGTTACCTGTAATAATGTTTATTAGAATCTTCATGTTCATTGTTGATTATTTGTGGTAGGTTAGTTTTAGGTTTTTATGTTAGTTTATATTCATTTGTATATTGATTTATTGATTTATATATTAATTTGTATTTATATTTATGTTCATATTTGATTTTAGATTAGGTGTGAGTGTGGTAGTTTTTGTTTTATTTTGAAAGGTGCATTTTTTTTGCTTTGTTGAGAGTTCCAATGTTTTGTAATACAGGTGAATTTGTGAGTTAATTGATGTAGAATCTATGGGATAATTCATTGATGTGTTTTTTAATGGTGTGGATATTACATGTTTTGTATATTTCTTTATTGGACATATGTTGTTTTGATTTCGTGATCTGTCTTAAGTATTTGTTTTGGAGTGTTTGTCGTTTTGATGTTTGTATTGCATGTATTCCCCCAGATAGGAGCTGTGTACATTATTAAGGGTCTAATTAGTACTTTTTATATATTGATTTTGTATTTTCTGTTTAAGTTGTTTCTGGGGTTGATGACTGGGTAGAGTAGGTTTTGCCCAATGTAAAGTTTGCGTATTATGTGTTGTTTCTTTTTGTTAAAGTTAAGTTTGTTATTGAGTATTACGCCGAGATATTTGACTTCGTTTTTTGATTGTATTATTGTATTGTTAATTGTGATATTGGGAATTGGTTTGTTTTTGAGTGTTCTTTTTTTGTGTGAGAATATTATTGCTTTGGTTTTCTTCTCGTTTATTTTAATTTTCCACTTTTTGAAGAATTTGATTGTTTTGTTAAGATGGTCATGTATATTTTCTATAGCTTTTGGTTTGCTCCAGGATAATGTCATTGCGGTGTCGTCCACAAAAACCGCTATTGATGTGTTTTTAGTGTTATAGATGTCGTTAATATAGTATGAAAAAGTCTGGGGCTAGAATTGAGCCTTGCGGTACGCCTACGATGATTGGTTTTGTGTTTGATTTGGAGCCTGCTATTTTGGCTTGGAAGGTTCTGTTAGTAAGATAATTGTTGATTATTTTGATTAAATATTGGGTCATGTAAAAAGACTCTGCCGTCATTTGGTACATTTTTGAACACAAATTTTCTTTATTGAAAATCAATTTTAATCAAGTACATATTAACCATTATTATCTATCATCTTTTGCTATTTTTCGGGTAACTTCATAATTCCATCAGTGTAGAACTTCTGTGCTTTATCGTCGAAAAACTTGGCCAGGTGACTTTCAGTGGCGCTTCGGTCGTCCAATTTTTTACCATGAAGAGAATTTTGCAGAGACCGAAACAAATGGTAATCAGATGATGCAAGGTCCAGACTATATGGTGGATGTATCAAAACTTCCCAAACAAATTCCGTCAGTTTGTTCCGAGTCATCAAAGATGTGTGAGGCCGCGTATTGTCACGGTGGAACACAACTCCATTTCTGTTGGCCAATTTTGGTCGCTCTTTCTGGATTGCTTTATTCAAACGGTCAAGTTGTGCACAGTACAGGATCGAATTAATGGCTTTGAAGTCGTTTGTGAAGGGTCACCATCGTTTGACCATGCTCGCTTGCGTTTGATATTCTCCTGTTTGACCCATTTTTTATCGCCAGTATTGATTCGCTTAAAAATTGTTTTCAGCAGCATTTCACTGATGGTAATTCGGTCAATCAAATTTCTTTGCGTTAATTCAGGTGGCACCCAAGCATCGAGCTTCTTTGTGTAGCCTGCCGTTATCAAATGATTTCAAACTGTTATGTGGTTGATGTTTAAGACTTCTGTTATTTCCTGAAAGCTTGCGTGCCGTCCTCGCTCCACCAATTGCAATATCGTCTTTTTCAGTGACTGGCCGATGAGAGCCAAATGCATCTTTGATATCGAAATTTCCTGAACGAAATCGAGCAAACCACTCCTGATTCCCTCGTTCACCGTACACTTCACAAAGTTTCGGCATGTTTTTACAGCTTTTTACCTGTTTTGTAGTAAAAAAGCATCACATATAACACATCACATTTAATACTATTCTAAATGTAATTGTCAAAATGATTTTTATACGAAAGCATAATAACAATAACCGCTCTTTGCTAATAGTTACAACACTTAATTGGAAATCTCTAATAATTCAAACTATATAAATTTTAGAAGTACAATTTTTCTCTTTTTTTAGTACATCAATATACAATAAAAAAATTCAAACAGAATGCAAATATAATGGTAAAATAAAATAAATTCTGGTGATGTAGATCTCAATGAGAACTAATAAAATTGTGCGCTTATTAAATACGTTATTGTTACTTGAATAAACATACGCTCGCCATCTATATTTTTCTCATATTAATGAAAACGAATCTCATATAATGAATTTTAATGAAATACAATTACAATTAATATGTTAATATTAATTAATATTAATATGAAAGTTAATATTAATATGAAATACAATTACAATTAATACAATTATAATTAATACATTTGTAATCTGACAGAAGACTATAACTTTACTTCTCTTGTGTACAGATTAATGTATATGATTATTGAAAATGAATGAATATTTGAATTATAGTTAACTTGTAGAAAAACAAAACATTAAGAAGCGATATTACAAAGAAAGTATGAATAATTTTTTTGAACAAATTAATATTGTATTTGTCATAACAGCAAACAGTAGAGTACAACTGAAATAAGAGAAACATAAGAAGAATAAAAATCATTTTCATTATACATTTACGCATATTTTTTTATTTCTTTAATTTAATTTTTATAAAATTGTAAAATTAAAAATTCTCTTTAAGTATATTGTGCAATTGGTAAGGAATTATGTCATAATGTCGTATTGATTTTCCATAAACATTCATAAACATCGGGCGATTTGCTGATTGAAACCAAAGCTGATCTCTGACAATATGCCAAAAGAAGACAGCAATGAAATGACAAAGGCCGCACGAAAATGTCCCATGCTTCCAGCAATTCTGCATCATGCAGTCAGTTGTCGAAGAAAAAGCACATGGCATTTAACTCCACAAGAGTGAGAAAAGAAAATGCGATGGAAGATGTCGAGTATTGTCGACCGCCACCGAACATTACCGAGTTGAATGAGCGTACAATTTTCATGTTAGCTTTCCGTTCCTTTGGCTCAGCGATAGCATGAGGATGTTTTAGTAGGGATAATCCAGGTGATAACATCAGAAGCTTGAAAGACGAAGAGTTGTTGTGAGAAAGATAGAGCGACAACGAATGTTGGCGATGCCGCCCGAAGCTATGAAAACACGAATTATATGATTTATTTATATCAATTTCAGCCTTACTCTTTTCAAAATAATTTTTATATTGTCTATGGAAATGTTTTTCCTAGATACGCAATTTGTCGTTTTTTCATTATTTCCGTTAATTTATTTTTTATTCAAAAACATTTGTATGTTACGGCACTCTTAATGTAGGGAATATTACCTTAATATTATAGTATCTTAAAATTGAATTAAAATTGGGTATAGTGTCTAAAATTTTTTAAAATTTTAATAAGTAATTTTATGCGATATCTCGCATAGTTTAAAATCATCTTTTTTATTTCATAAATTTTTTAGTCGATAACGCTTTCTGTTTAAAAGTGCCATTGAGATTCTCCTAAATCACGCACTGTGGTGCTGTGCTAACTTGTAGTGCCATCTTAAAATTCTTTTGGCCGCCATTGAGGTCGGTATGAATCCGTGTACTCTAGTGTACATCATTATGGATCTGAATGAAACTCCGTAAATGGTGATTTTATTATTTTCCATTTGAGTTGTTTCTGGGGTTTCTAACTGAATAAAATCGATTTTGTTCTATGCATATTTTACGTGTTATGCTTTGAATATATTTGTTGAAGTTTAATTTGTTATTGATTACTCCGAGGTATTTGATTTTGAGTTGCATTTCTTTATTGTTAATTGTGTTTTTGGGATTTTTTTATTTCTAAATGTGTTTTTCTTTCTATGTGAGAATATTATTGCTTCGTTTTTACGTTTAATTTTATTTTCCATTCACAGGACGATTTGGTTATTGTGGTTAGATGTTGTGTATGTTTTCTATTGCTTTAGGTTTATTCCAGGACGACGATGTTATTGCAGTATCATCTGCAGAGTGTAATTGTTGTTTTCGCTTTTTGGCTTTAATTTAAATTTAAAATACTCTTATACTGCATGAAACATTGTATCAAACTACATTCATTGCCTCAAAAAAAGTTTGATTTCATCTCTTAGTATACTCGCCCTACGTGTGCATTTAAGCACTTATTTTGTCATAAATATTTTCTTTTCAGTAAAGTTTATTTGTTGATAATACTTTAAAAAGTAATTCGAGAATTATTCGTTGTTGAGATATTTGTTGGCCCTGAAAAGGGCCGATTGTTTATTAATTGATGGCAACTATTTAACCTCCGAAACCATATAAAGTTCGGCCTTGGCGTTTTAGAGCATATACAACGTCCATAGCAGTTACTGTCTTCCTTTTGGCGTGCTCAGTATAGGTTACAGCGTCACGAATAACGTTTTCAAGAAAAACTTTCAACACTCCACGAGTTTCTTCGTAAATTAAACCAGAGATACGTTTAACGCCACCTCGTCGAGCCAGACGACGGATAGCTGGCTTTGTTATTCCCTGGATGTTATCACGCAAAACTTTACGATGACGTTTCGCACCTCCTTTTCCCAATCCCTTTCCTCCCTTACCACGGCCAGTCATGTTTGCAAGTTAGTCACTGCGTTCAAGTAACAGAAACGACTAGTCAAACTGTGATGCCAACAAGCATGTGCCTCGCATTATATAGACCCACAAGTTCTCTCTCCCCACCAAACTGCAATCAGCCAATAGGACATGAGTAGTCGTCAGAACCTCTTTCCTTCTTTAACGACCAATGACATCAAGCAGGTGATACGAGTCAAGCTAAGCAGCTGCAACTTGTAAAAAACGGTTTAACGTTATGTCAATGTCGTAAACGTATAGTTCTTTTATGCAAAGTGTTTTCCAAGAGTATATCAACATTCATTGCAATAAATCAATTCCCAGTTTATACTACTTATCAATGCTGCTAAATTTTAACATTCCTGAGATTTTTTGATAAATTTGGTGTTATTCCTTATTATTTCCTATTATTATCTCTCTATTTCAGAAGTTTCGCTGAAAGTATAACTTTGTAATTTCTGTTTAAAAATATAAT
>JABFPT010001546.1:12456-24493 GCA_022817245.1 Nixonia krombeini | reverse complement strand
TTCACAGTTTTCGCCTTATAACTCTTCTCCATGTATGAATTTCAAAATGAGCAAAGCACCATTTTGTTCCGGACATCAAGGCCAATCGATCAAACCATAATACATTGATGTGAACCAACAATAGGATTTTTAATTACGGTTAAGGCACCAATAGTCTCACTTTTGGAAAAAAGTCGAAAAATCAACTTCGGCTTTCGGCATTGAGTCATACACCATTGGATAGATCTCGCGACGCACATCAAGAATCACTACCCATGTTGGCCCCTCCAATCGTTAGGAGCAGAGATATTGGGGAAAAACCGGAAATTTTTGGGGTAGGGGAAGCTACCTACTGAGTTTCACAGTTTCTACACTGTAACTTGTCTCCATTCGGGAATTTCAAAGTCAACATAACATCGTCACATTCCGGATATCAAGACCAATTCATCGAGCTGAAACACGTCAATCCGAGTCAATAATACGACTCTTAATGACAGTTATGGCACCAACGGTCCCGGTTTTACCCTGACCATTTTTCGGTTTTTTGCACACAAAAAGGCAGTTCAGTCATCAAACCGAAGAAAAATAGAAAAAAACATTGTTTTGAAATTTTCCAAATAGTTTCCTCAAAAATGACCCCTTAGATCGGTCCTTTCCGCCAATAGGGGAAGTTTTGTCGACCTTTTTCTCAAAACACCCACGGAACTCTTTCTAACGTTAATCAGAAACTTAAAAACTATACCATCAGTACCCAGCGTTTGAATTACTTTTTTGTTGTTTTCAAAAAGAGCGGTGTTAACTTCACAGAGGTTCGCGTTCCAGCCAGTGCTCTCGGAACTGCGCGGCCGTCGCTGGATTGATCGATCAAGCGGCGCATACGTGTTTCAGTTATCGATGGAGAAGCGTTGTTTTGACGAGCGGGCCGAAGACAAAGATTGAAGTGAGCATGATCGAGTGGGGAAAAGCGACGAGTCCGCTGCGAAGGGAACGATGTACCGCGTGCAGCAGCCGATATTAACACTTCATACAAGAGTCATCGATCATCTCCCGCGGTGACGTTCGAGCCGATGCGTGCGAGCTTCGGCGCACCGCCGACTACCACGGCCACGTTGATTTCGTCATTTTCGCCGGGTCTATCGCGCCGACAGCCGACGACCGCCAGGCCCGGGTGGTTTTTGTTTGCTCGCCACTTCTTGTTTCGCTCGCGCCCGATGGAATAGACAATGGCTCGTGTAATTAAAGGCGCGTCATGGACGGTCTCTCGTCGTTATCCGACAACCGCGATCTCTCGTCAGAATCGCCCGGAGACCCGCGCCTCTTTTTTTTGCCTTGGCGTTCCTTCGCGTATCCGGCCACGGGACGACGTTATTCCCGATATAACCTCGTCTCGATAAAATGCTAATCGATGGCTTTTGCAAGAATCGCGTTTAATTGACATGAAATTTGCATCAACGATCATAATATACGCGTTAATTACATCTTAATTAATTAATTGTTGAATCGCTTAACATTTACCGCTTGCGAAACGCCTGTTTCGTAATTGTCTCGTTGGTCGGACCTGCTGCTCTTGATGCGCTCGACTGTTCCACATGTATTTCGCCATTATTCGCCATTACTCGACATGCTCACAGCCCGTGAATCCTGCACCGAACACCGGTCGATCAGACTACAGACGAAATTTGGTCGGGCCACCGCAAAGTCGTGTATTCAGGGATCTGCTTATGGTCGTAACGTTTTGAGGCATCGCGGCATTAACAAACTCGGGTTTTCTCGGGTAAACGTCCAGAAATGTTGGCCTTTCTCAAGTGGCGGAAAGATATCGCAGATGTCACGCTCGTGAAACGCGCTGTCGACGATTTTCACCAAACGAGTCCTTTTTCTCCTTGTAAATCATTTCTCGAAATCCTCTCGAAGCAGCGCGCGATACAGAACTGTTTCTTCGTGAGTAGCAAAACGTCGTTTCAAGTACTTTTTCTTTCCACTCCTCGACATCTGTTATAAAAATATCGAAAGTAATTTCTTGCACACGATGCTAGTTTTTAATACTCTTCAAGTGCCCGCCAGTTGCAGAATATATTTTTTATATTTAATACATTACTTTGAATCGAAGGAATAAATTATATTTCTATATTCTGTGGAACGAGGCTTTTTTTATTTGTTTATGACTTTCCGACATTTCGAAACATAACGACGAAATGTTATAAAATATGATATAAAATATAAGAATGACTATTTTCTTTATTATTTTCATTGTTGTCCCTTTTTAGTCACCGAACCCACGATATAACAATTGGTTGATTTTTAATAGCAAACGCGTAAAATTGATCCGTATCGAGATTTATCGGTTTCATTCTTCCACGCACAATAGTCGCAATGGAACGGTCTCCCACGACATATTTTATTCCAGCACGCCAACGTTTTGTCCCGGTACAACGTTCCACGTGCCCTGCAATTTTTCGTCGTTAGAGCGATCTGGTTGACGAATAAAAATTCTTTTTTGCACTTTCACACGTCTCTCAACATCGACATTCGATCGCGATCCGAGCCACGAAAAGTTAACTTGCGCACGACCGTCCGCCCCACTTCCACATTCTATGCCTCGGCGCATGCGCAAACGAAAAAAGCCAAAACAATGGGATCGATAAAGTCAACGTTTGTTCATTTCGACATCGTCCAAATCGCTCGGCCTGCAAAACCTCAATCTTGGCAGAAATAACAAATGGCGCCATTCTTCGGGTCCCGGGGCAGGAAAACGAGTGGAAAATATCACCTCTCGTTAAAAAAAACGAGCGAGGGCAGGCAGGCAGGCTCGGTCGCGTTATCGGCCGGTCTGCATCGGCCGCACAATTGTCGCCTATATCTGATAACGCGTGCCTACGTAGCAGCCCTCTTCGACAGTCGGCCCTCCGCCATTTGTATAACGCCGGGATCGCACGATCGGCCATTATTCTCGCCGATTATCAGGGCCCCCGTAATAAACGAGGCTATCGCGCCGCGAGGCCGGCAACGATTTGTCCGCGACCACGGGGGGTCCGGCTACTCGAAAATCGGCCAAAACTCGCCGACGATCGTGAGCCGCTCGTTATGTTGCTTATCCTGCAACCTAACCTAACATATATGTACAATAACGCAACTTCTGGATGTATGCAACGGCGCATCACCATGGAATATCGATAAATAAAAAATTACCTGTGGTTAAGTACCGAAATGAACCGTCGGCTTGTTCTTTTCGATCGGCCGCGATTTTTGTCACGTATCGCCACAGTGTCATTGCGGAAACGCGCGTTACATACGTAATTCCTGTTTCGGTGGACGGCGAAAAGGTGGCCACCGTTGACCGTCACGACGCGCGAGTTTTGCCGCGTCATTATGCAAATTGGTAATTGCCCGTGTCGTGTAGGAGAAATGGGAATGCGCTACCAGCGCCGCGGTGGCATTTTTGCGGGTTCCGCGCAACTGCCAGCGGCGACCGCGGCGTCGAAGGATTCGCGATGCGGAAAGCGATATTCGACGTTCCATATATTTACGGCGGCAACGAGGCGGAACGCGGGATCTGGTAACAATGAAGAGTATCGGGCGAGAAGCGGCGTTTTAATTAATCGTTCGATCGCCCAACGCGAAAACGCAACTCTCGCGCCCTTTTCAATATGCAAATTCGCTACTTTATTGCCCCGACAGCGTATTTCTCTCTCTCTCTCTCTCTCTTCTCCGCGTTCTCTCTCCGCCCGGTGCTTTTCGGGAGCGCGAGGCCACGTCGAGACATCGGTGATATCTCGCCGGTTTGGAATCAGCGCGGCGTCGATTCCAGGCCGCGATAAAGCAACCTCTCGCCGAGCGTCGTCCGCGTAGCCTCGAGCGGAGGCTGCGCGCGGCCTCCTCCTCCTCCTCCGTTGCGGCCGTTCGTACGCCCTGCGTGCACGGCTCATGCGAGAGACAAACGCCGTCGAGCGATCCTTCCTCACGATAATTATTAGAGATTTACTGTAATTACGTCCTGTCAATAAGTCGCCACTCTTGTTCCTGTTTTAAAATACCGTACCACCGTACCCCCCCCCCTCCTCCCACCTCCCCGTCATCGCCGTAATTCTTATTCGACCGTTCACTCGAGTCGCCGTTTCAAACCTCGTTTATCATCCAGGGACGATTTTCAACTCTCACCGCGTTTCGATGAAATTTCACTAACGACTATTTTATGCACCGGGTCGGTCACGTTCGCCGCGATTCTTCTTCCTACACAGGCGGCCAACCCTCGGCAGACTCTCGTCGATCACGCGGCGGGTCCGTAACGGAACCGCCGGGCGGAATAGCCGCTGCCTCGATTCGGCAAATTGCCGGATAACAAAGACGTCTCGGGGTATTAATTATGCCGGGTTTATTGTCATGCAAAAACGAAACGGACGGTGCAACGTTGCGGGGCAACGACGGCGGTGGAATTAATCAACAGGTAGGAGATACGTCGCGAGGTACGAGCCTTTGATATATCGACGATACGAAACGGTTATCGGAAAAGAGCGAGCCGATGCGAACGTTATTAAGGGGAATAATTTATTTCGCGGCGCGGCGGGTCAGCTTTGCCGCGATAATTGAGCCATCCCGTGCGTGCGGTAAACCTGGCATTTTTCATCGCCGACGTCGACCCAGCGAGAATTGTACGTTTTTATACTGCGACGACCCGCCTGCTTCTACCGGCGAGGGACATTCCGCCAGTGACTTTATTACGCTTTCACTTTCGCATTTCTACTAAACTCGTCGGAGCTGCCTTCGTCTCGACTTTTTACGGCCGGCCGTGCCGCACGTGACGCTACGGAATTCGATATTAATTACCGCCCTATGCATCATTGTCTAACGAGATCTAGCTCGGCCAACGACGGCTGTTTTTAAAAATGCACGACGAAAAGTTTGGAGCACTTGTGCCAAATGGAAGACCTGCGAATAAGAAAATTCCTTTGACCTTTAACGATACATACCGATCAAAGTTTTTTCAAAGAATGTGTACAATCGTTCGTAAGTAACGAACTTATAAGAGTGGTAAAAAATAGTTGTGAATTCATTCAAATAATCTTCCTTTTGCTTCAGAATAATAACAGTGCGTGATAATTAGATGGACACAAATGTCCAGTTGCCGATGCGGACATTGCCACCGATGTCAGTAAAATCGCAGTAAATCGAAAACTACTTCGTTTTTATCAACGACACTTTTTTTTTATTTTACTCTTAAATATATACTCTATGATTAGTTTAACAAAAAAAAACAGTTTTAAGAAATCACAAAAATTGACGATTTTTAAAGTTTTGCTATGTATTCACAAAAATATTTTTTTACGAGAAGTAGAAATAGAATATAACTACATCGTAATTATACAATACCCGCTATCCACCACGAATCTACCAAATACGTATTTTTTCGTCAGCCGCGCTCCAGTGACGGACTGCGAAAGACGTAGATACGTTTTTGCAAAAAAAAAAGTACGTTGCTTCGCACAGTCGCCTGTGGAAAACGCTGGCAAAGTCAACCGCCCTGCAGTCGATATTTTTCGCGTCACTTCCATGAGAAACGATCTCGCCGCTTGCGCGGCAAGGAGATATGTCCCATACGAGTACGCAACGTGGACCAAAGCCGGTAATCGCTTCCTCGTTTCCAAACGCACGCCGCGCCGCCGATTCCGCGCATAAATCATCACGAGTCGCCAAAGGCTCGCGATCGATTAGGCCATGTTCGATTAGACGCGCCCGACCAGACACCCCTCCCCCCTGCCCCGCTCTTCGTCTACCCATTATCTTAGCCAGTTTCCCATTTAACGGACGACGAGTCAATCGACGCGAGAGCGCGTCTCGTGGATCTCCAGCAGCGCTCGTATTCCGAATAATGAAACTATCTGATCGGGAACGAAGTGACTTGTTCTTTTGGCCTAGTCGAGGGTTTCCGATTTGGGCCGAGATTGGTAAATTCGAATCACTTATCGTGACTCTTGTGAACGGAACGGTGGAAACTAACGACTGACGGGATATCGGGAATTATTTGACAGAAAAGTGTACCGAACGTGGTTGTCAAGTGTGTTATTTTTTTAACAGCGTTAGTTTTTAACAGCTGGGATAAGTTATTTTTTTTTTACCGATGTCTAAATGTTAAACAAAAGCTTATTTATATCAAAATGGTCATATTAGTCAACGTTAGATTCACTTTTCTCTCGTGCATGCAAAAAAGTCGAAAAAAATGTACAAATTTTCATCGTGACAGTACGAGAAAGACTGAGATGCGGATCGATTAAAAACGCAAGGTTTGTCAGTCGAGAAGTACGCGGGTAAATGTTCAACGTCGTATGTTCCTAGTTTTCTCAAAACTTGAATGCAAAAACACATCTGAATGCATAAAAAATCTTTCCGATGATACAACAGTAAAAGCCTTCCTAATTTGAGACTGCAAATAAGCTGCTTATGCAGATTACTGGTCCCGCTAAATTGCCTCGATCACGACAACGAACTTAGCAGCGTCGATGTCGTCTTGTTTACGGAAGACTATCCGTCCACGCTGCAACAAATAATTGCTTTAATTTATAGCAGATTCCTACTCGGCTGGAAATGATATACGCCAGACGGAAGTCTGCGTTTTGCTTCTACTCGGCGTTTCCACATTGGCAACCTGAGCGTGACAGTGTACGTGGAGAATAATGGCGTATTTGTGTGCACGAATGTGTGTGTGTGTATAAAGCGTCCATCTCGCAAGCGGGTGAACGATCGATCGGTCGTGTTTATCCGTCAGTCAATCTTCGACTAGAGCATCCACGATTCTCCGCCATCGGCCGCCGATGCCGAGGTGCGGCCGAATTAATCGACGGACAAGCTACTGCCGCGCTACGCCGGTCGATCATCCTGCCGCGGGATTCGCGCATACACCGTAATCCGTCTTTGTTTTTTCGTAATTAGACGTTGTAAAAAGAAGGCAGCTTCACGCCGCGGTAATGAGCAGGAAAGACGCTGTGATCAGCGGGTAAGAAAAAAGAGATAAAGGACGATCCACTGATTACCGGTAATTTTTGGCGCACTTGTCGTTAATCATTTTTATCACACAGCGAAAATTGCCTTGATGCAGTTACGCGCGAAAGTGGCGAAAAGACGAAACGGCGGTCAGATGTGAGTTTGATTTTTACCACTGTATATGATTATGCGTGAAACTTGATCCGAAAAAGGGTTCAAAGTGACATCGGCATTACCAATGTAAATTTTGGATCAAATAATGACAAGTTTCTCGAGAAAAGGGTCGAATTCGGATCAGCCGTTGTTGTCGAATTCTTAATTATAATCGCAGGCTAATCCTTAACGAGGCGGAGTGTATCGGGTCGGAAATTTTAACTTGGTCCAAATGTGGTCGTAAACTCAACAATCCGCCGTTCACCTTTTCCCAAGTTTATTGCAAAATGCGCTGTTGTTGACATATATATATATATATATATATATATATATATATATGCGGTTCCTTCGTCGGTCGAGCCTCGCACGAAAACTGATTGCGGGAAATGGAAAAGGACGGTCCATGTTGGCGCGGGATGCCGTATAAATATTTATAAAGATTTCTTTCGCTCTCGAAACAGAGCCGCGTGCGTTCGTGTCACTCACTCGTGGCATTTGCATTAATGAACTTTCGCAACGGCGAGCCGCTCGTTTGGCATGTTACGAGTGGCAAGATTTATGTAAAACTAACGAACTCAATTAACGGGCACGTGGGCGACGGGAAAAATGTACCTTTTCGCCGGCACCGAGTTTCCAGCGGCCGAGAGCCTTATCCAATTACGTCTAAGCGCCATTAGGGGCAGCGACACTCGGGTACGTTTCGCCAATAAGTGGCGCAAAAATAATGTACGCGAAATGCAACTCGCTTAATGTCGCAATATCGTTATCACCATCATCGTCGATATCATCGTCGTCACCGTCGTTATTGGCGTCATCATCATCGCCGTAGTCGTCATCGCCGTCATCTCAACAACCCAAAAAAAAAAAGAAATCGTCGTCATCGCTAACACATCACCGCCGTCGTTATCGCCTTCGTCGTCATCAGCGTTCTCGTCATCGTCCGCATTACGCGAGAGAGTAAAAGTGCGTACTATTTCCACGAAGCGTACGATCCGCTTTCGGTGAGTGGCGGGTCCGAGATCCAGCGAGCGTTGCGGGCCGGACGGCTCTCTCTGGCGTAGATGTATTCCGCGCGTTCCACCTCGAGGGGCCTCTCCGGGCCGCACCGCCAATCAACGATCCGACTGCCTGCTGGCCCGTGCAAACTCTTGCATATGCACCGTATACGAGACGAGGCACGCGAAACTCTGCCGATACGCGAGAAGGCATCGGAAAATTTCACGCCTGGCCATACATTTCCTATTTACGTAAGCACTGCCATGCATAATAAAACATTTTACACGTTTTCCTATTTTTATTATCACTTCTCCCATGTCACCTTCCCCGCACGTTCACTCCCAGTGTTTAACAGCGATGTTAACGAACTGAAAGAATTGTTGGGAATTGTAATATACTGATAGATACGAGAAATATTAGCGTCGTTGCATCGACCTGCGATTCTTGATACGGAAGATACAGCTGAACGAGCGGAGAACTAAGGTGCGAAGAAGAAACGGAACGGTGATAATTTACGGTGCGTAATCGCGCGAAGATCACCGGGTAAACTCGCGGAAGTTGGCGAGCTGGACGAGGTAGACCGATGGCTCGTCACGGGAAGTTGAAGACGCGGGAAATGACGACACGGGAGGAAAAAGAGGGAGAGCCGGGGGTTTGATTTTTCGTTGCGTCTGAAATTCCGTGCTTGATTGACGACGGACGGCTGAACGATGACGGGACGCGGCTGGCGAGTGTGTTACGGGCGAGCTCGTTAGGCACTCGTCGATCAAGGCTATCTCTCGGTTGCCTCTTCTATGAGACGACCGGGCTGCCAGGTGGCCAGGCGCGCGCGATGTCTATCGCCCCACGGCAAGAATGGGGACCGCTTCTCCATAAACTGCGAAATCGCGGACAGTTCCGTTAGCCTGGCGACGTCTCCCGCTCGTTAATCCATCCGCCTTATCTCTCGCCCCCCCCCCCCCTCCTCCTCCGCCGCCGCCTCTCCACCCCACCGAGACCATGCCTCTCGCTGCCCCGCGCGAGAGATAAAGCGCCGAGCTCGTATACGCAGGGATGAGAAAGGAGCGAGCCTCGTCGAGGCATATCTCGATCGCGGTCTTTCTAAACGAGGCTTGAAAAAAGGGATTCGCCGCGGTAGCGCGTACCGCCGTTATTACCGGGGCAAGTAGATTCGTGCGTCGCCGCGACGAGGGCTAAAAAAGCGGGGTAATTGATTCCGACACGCCGAGGCCAGCGTTTATCGTCCGATTGATAAACCGGGACATGCTCGGAATGACGACGACTGGGATGGTAAGCGGTGAAAACGAGTTTGCTTTCCCTTCGCGCGCGCCGTCTACCATTCGATTGCTTTTTCCAGCTTAATTACTCCCGGGATTTCCTTCTGCGTCTTCGGTTGGCAAAAACCGGTGAAAAAATGGCGGATGGGCGCTTCTTGCCGCGGCGACCGCCTGCTAAATTCCTCGGCATTTCTACCGCTCGGATAAACATCATCCTCGACCGTTTTGGCTCGGCGGAATGCCGTTCTAATTGTTTCGACCGTACGATCGGAGAAACGGCGAAAACAAACCCGGCAATTCCCCGGTGCACGAATCGCGCCCTCGACGTAACGAGGAGGAAGAAACATGGCGGCATTTGACCGTGGCTGAGGACCGTGACGCCGAGATGTCGCGATATTAAACGGCGCTAATAAAGTGGGAACAGCCGGGGGCCTGGAAGGGCACGCTGGTAGCGCCGGAGGTGGGACTATATGCGCGACCGGAAGAGGTATTTGGCGCGGCGACGCGCATCCGCGTGCCGGTTGGCCGACGCGACCGGATGCGGCGAACCTCGCACACTCCCCATTCGAGCCCTTGTGTTCCCAATGCCATTGTGTTCCCGTACCTCTACGCCTTTCTTTAATTGCCCCTGGAATTAGCCGTGTGCGTGTTCCGCGATATGGCCGTTTCTTCTTCACGGCCGTTTACACTCCTCTGTCGCCGTACACACGACCACGGGAATCTCGCTAGGCGTTGCCTCTTCGTTCGCTTTTTACCGTCGCGTTTTCACCGTGTTCGCAAAATCATGTTAATTGGCAAGTGAACGATTCGAGTATGCAAATGTTTGGTCAATGTCGAATACTCTCAATGGCCTTTCGTCCCATCGCGTCCTTCTGTCGCTTCGGTCGTTTGACGACGCTCGAACACAAAAAAAAAAAACGTCACACATTATGGCTCCACGTGGTGCGCGCGCGCGCTTTTCTGTAGTAACCACAACGCGGTGCACAAAACGTTTCCCATGATTTGGGTAGCGTTGGCTTTCTAAGGACTGGCTGTCACCGCGGACAAACAGGCCTCCTTTCAGCCGCCTGGGAGAGAGGATCTCGAAAGCCACTCTACGCGGCAGAAGAGCTTGTTCGCCGTATAAACACTGCTCAAACACCGCCGAGTGTGTGCACACAGTCTCCGGCTCCGTTTTCCCCTTGTCACCGTCTCGATTCACTTTCGTACCGCCCGACCGTTCCCGTGAATCACTCATTTTCCATATCGACCGTTTTACCAGTCACCGATTTATATTACCACTCGGATATCTCGATTGTGTTTGCTATCGAGATATATCGATTGTGCTTATTACCGATGCATTGTATTTACAATCGATATATCGATATATCTAAACGACATTTGCCATTAATATATTTCCATTATACGCGTATTTCGATTACACTTGGCATTGAAACAATTCGAGACTATTCGATATATCGAAACGACAATCGTACAAAAATTCAAATCGCCGTTTGACAACGCCACGTTCCTTCAATTTTGACGAGGAAAAAAGAAACTTCAAGAATAAGGGAAAATGGCTGATTTTCTTACCCAGAGTTCCGTCGAGGGAAAATGGATATCTGTCACCGCGTAGAGCCCAGGAGCAGAGATCGCAGGTGGTAAGTCCGTCGGTGGCGATGCCATCCTCCGGAAGATAAGGCGGCCTCGGCGGCGGCGGCACGAAACTGCCGATGACGGCCCACAGGGAATCCACGTCGTTGCCGATTCCCGTGTAATGCAAGAGCTCCTCCTCCGCAACCCCGGCGAACCAGTCCATGTCGTTTACGCTCGGATTAACGGTATTCGTGCTGGTGCCACTCGAACCAGCCACTGTTACCTGAAACCAATTGCCACTGATTAATTATGCATATTCGTCA
The DNA here is from genome assembly GCA_022817245.1 of Nixonia krombeini. Classification (NCBI taxonomy): domain Eukaryota; kingdom Metazoa; phylum Arthropoda; class Insecta; order Hymenoptera; family Scelionidae; genus Nixonia; species Nixonia krombeini. The sequence goes on along the minus strand of JABFPT010001546.1, from coordinate 13,215 downwards.
CCTTCCCAACATTCCGCTTCAGTTTTGTTACTTCATTTGTAGGCGACTAATGTTATTGGATTTTTAGTCAAATTAACTTGATGAAGATGTCTAGTATACGTTTCGTTTTGTATTACTCTTAGCGTGAAATATGCGGTTTCTTTGGCGCGAAACGCTCACTCACATTTGGTCACATTTAGAGAACCTGTCCATTCTCGGACACTGAGCAAATCCGATCGGTCTGTGCGACATGTATAAGTACGAATTCAAATAATGTATGGGTTATAAATATTAAAATACATACCAAAGAGGATCACTGTTTTGACGGGGATATAACGAATCTAAAAAGGTTGATACTTTACTACTCAAAGAATTGTGAATAAAGAGAGGGGATTAAGGAAAATAATCGGACAGTGAAAATGGAAAATGTTATTGAAATAAAGTTAGTTGTATTGGTAAATGGAAGGAAAAGGACAAAAGAATGTGCAGTGTTCTGTTTATGAATCCCTGTTTACTTTTCAGGAAACTAATGGTTACGGAAACATATGTTTCAAGGTAGTACAAGCCACACATTTTTCTCAGGACATTTTGTTTTAAGTGCACCTATTTTCACTGTGTAAATTGAAACACTACACTTCTACCCATCACTGTCTGCACTTCGGTGGATGCTATTTTCAGGGCAAACTAAACACAACCCTATTTCACGCGAAGGTATAGATTTACCGGAAGGCAACACGCGGGAAAGAATCTTCTTTTCTTACAATTCACCCTCGAAATCAA
>JABFPT010001546.1:0-12357 GCA_022817245.1 Nixonia krombeini | reverse complement strand
TAAGTAAAGGATACAGATCGTGTATTTTTGTTATCAAGCGAATAATAAATTAAAATGAAGTGTTGACGTACGAGTGAGTCGAAGAATTGACTTCCCTTGAAAACATCAATTTTTGATAAAGCGACAATGTAGCGGAACGAAGCGAGCCCGAGGGTCTATCGGTGCATTGAAAGAGGACAGAAGGGAGTAGGAACGCCGGCGGAGAGAGGAAATGAAGCAGCGGCAGCCGTCGGACGTTTCCATCCGTCTCGGCTGAGGCAACCGGCCCCCTCGGTATCGAGTCCCCTTGTCGTCGTTTAAGCATACACGGCCGCTCTCTAACTCTTGCGATAAACACGGAACGTCTCCGCGGCTCACATCCGCGTCTACCTCTCGTCAAGATTCCGCTCTTATCTCCAACATTGTCCCTCCCTTTGCGTAGGGAAGTCCACCGTCAAATTTAATTATACAGCGCCGCAGTCTTCTCCTTTATGTTAAACCACTGCACGTTTATAAAGGGTTTGATTATAGGAATCATCGGCGATTATAATAAACAACAGAGATTACAATAATCGCAAGCGATTATGATAATCACTCGTTGTAAAATGTATTACTAATCTGTATTGTAACAGTTGGTAAATGTTACGTTAAATTTGACCGGTTCCTTCTTCGCCCCGAGTATAAGCTAAACCGAGGAATTTAATCTCGACCGTACGAAACGTGTCACTGTCGAAATTAAATTCTCTATAATCGACGTTTTGCGCGTCTACAGTCGTAATCCATGTAGCGGTAATCCGTAGAGTATTAATCCGCAAAGTAATCGTTATTAGCGACCGATGTTTGCCAACCGATTTCTTTATTCCACTCGGCTCCTTCGGACGATTTTCAAGGCAGACGCCCGGCGCCGAGGCCGTTTCGGCAAACAGAGACGAGACCGAAGGTCTGGTTTGTCCCGAGAGCGACATACTCGTCCGCGGAGCGCAATTTGGGAGAGCTTTTCTCCTCCGAATTCAAGACGAATATTTGTTCTGTGTTTCGGCTTTTCGGGATGGACGCGGGGACAAGGCAAACTCTGGTTTGTTTGCGCTTGACAACTTCGTTTACCAATAGAGACGCTCGCTACTCACCGAGAAATTACCATTTTGCTCACGACCGAACTCGCGCAGCAACGATCTCTGTGGCGATCGGGTGATCAATGCGGCAATTAAACGGCGATTCGAGTTCGATTGAGACGCGCCATCCGCAGAAGAATAAACAATAAAGCACGCGTCTGTACGCGCACAGTTCTGTTTGGGATGCGAACATCGAGTGGGATTTGCGTTACGAGTTAATTAACGATTGCGAGAACTCGCGGTATACTAATTGGCTCGAAATTACCTGTAAGTATCATTTGAATCTGCCGATCCGTAATCTCATACAGGGATCTAATCCCGATCGACGACGGTCAATTCGATTATAATAACAGATACATTCCGTAATTAATTTCCAATTAATTAATATATCGCTGCATTTGAATGCACTGCTCGTGAATCACGTCGATGCAATGCGGGAACGTTGCGCCGCGAATCGCGCTTCGGATTCTCGTAATTGGACTGTACTATCGCTATTTTTTTTACTAATGAAACTTCATTGAGAAATAAATTGCTAGCATTTTGTCAAATTTGTGTCACGACGATATATACGATGCCGTTAAAGTTTCCGTGAAATCCTCATCGGGGTGTATCTACGGCGAAATGACGAAATATATGTATATAACACGAAATTAACATTTTATTAGGCGTCCATTAAAGAAAATTATGTAATTGTTACAGATCTTTTTCAACGACATTGACGCGACTTGTGAAAGTGCGATATTGAATTACTGAACGTAGCAAATAGATCGGCTGAATAGCGCCGTCGATATCACCACTTGAATCATAACGGTCAATGAGACTATGAGATAAAGTATCATATTCTTAGTGCAGAGGAGAAATTGATTAAAGATAACATTGATAAAAGATGCATTTACAGTTCGATTATTGAACTACATTGAGGAATAGTTTTCAACATAACCGATAGAACCAAACTTCTTACCAGAAATGCAGGTGCAAGCATTTTTGGAAAAATTATTATTAATGCAAACTTTGCGCGATGTTGATTTATATGTAATACTTATTTTCTGAGAATGTTGCTATTGTTATTTTTTAATGGACGTAATTGGACGTAAATGATGGCGTAATTGGTCAGTCGTTTTGTTATTCTAACCGTTTGACATGTTTCGCCATAATATGTATATAATATATTTATATGACGTTGTTAAGGATTGATCAAGCTTGTATAAATTGATGCCGACAGGATCATCGCTGTTTCACTGATCAATTTTCGTTACTGTTAAATACAAGTAACCGGCTACTTTTTCGCATAATATAACCTATAAAATCGAATATAAAATAAAATTATTGAATATAAAATTATGAACGCGCTAAAACGTTTATAGTCTTATATTAATATTACATAAAAAGCTTAAGAGGTTGTACCACACGCATTTTAAACCCTTATGATCAAACATAACCTCAATATCAGAATAAAATTATTCCGTTTGACTAGTAATTATGTTACTTTCGGCTTTCTGTCATCTGCTAACTGCCAAGTGGAGAATAAGTTTGGGTAACAAGAAAGGTCGTTACAGCCTTAATCCTATTATATTCGTGAAATGAAGGTATAAGCTTCAAATGAAGCGTAGTTAAAGCTTTCTGACAATCGGTTGATGAGTTACGGCACGTTAGCCAATTTGGTTACGTTTAAGTTAGCCAATTTTGTTGCGTTTAAGCCTGCCTGAAGAGCGTTGCGTCGCAAAGCATTTTCGCACGAGTAATTGAATTCCTTGTTAAAAGTCCATTACAATCGCATTATTTTATTCAAAGCGTCAAAAGAAACGTCATCAACGTAGTCATTGTTCTTGTGACTGTATATTCTTCCCCACCCAATGCCATAAAAATGTCCAGAAAAGATTCGTCATTAAGACCGCCTTGTTAATTTCACCGGTTTCTAACCAAACGTCATCGCGTTCGACGCGCATAAATTTCGTTCAAGGCAAATATCTATAAAAACACATTTGTTTGGTAGGGGGAAACAAACAAGTCGAAACAAACGCGGAAAGTTTTCTGCAAAAATTGAGATGCAATGTCGGAATAAATTAAAGAACCGGTGTAGCAGCAAAGCGAATCGTCTTAGGCCGCATTTTCATATGAAATTACATCTCTCGCGAAGCCGCTGCGATGTAGCGCGTGTGAATGCGTGGCATTAGCGCCGATTTCACGGCGACGTAAAACGCGACTGGATAAAGAAGTCGAGGGAACGTTCGCCGGGAGTTACGTTTCGGCCTGTTTAGGCCGAAAGGCGGCCTCTCGTCGCTCTCTCTCTCTCTCTCTCTCTCTCTCTCTCTTCCTACCCTTAAACATGCAAGCCGATCGCGTTAACGTTCTGTAATACCGGCCACGTTTATCCCGCGCAAAGTGTATATTATTTACAGCGCTACTCGCGAGCACCGCGGTTAGCTGCAGTAAATTACGACGCCAACGTGCGGACCGTCGAACTGGAGATAAGGCGCCGCGTATGCACATACACCGTAACGCGGACACGGGTATGCGTATACTTAAGTTATTATTGCGCGCACGGGAGACTGACACCGATACACCCGGGCCGACAATGCCGCCTGCGACTGCCAGCCACCGCAAGCTTTCCCCCGCCCCACCCCTCCATGTAGGTCCTTCGCTAACGCGTATTTAATTAACATAATTACACCGGATAAAGTTGTCCGCTTACCGCGACTCGCCTGCTTTATTAGCCCGGCCTTACCGCGACTTCACTTCGACGCGTTACTCCGACGTTTCGCCGCCTCGCTTATCGACGGACTCGGGAGTACAGCGTGAGCGAGAATAATGCGCAGAGTGAAAAATATATCCCGACTACTCGCGGAACATCGATTCTTAATCAGGCTGAAACGAAGGTGAGGATAACGAGGTTTAAATTTTTGACGGATATACGAACTGTATTTGCGGTAATTGCAGTTTTTAAAATACGTCATTACATCGTATATGCAAGGCCTTGGCAAGGTCCGTTAAAAATCCATAAACAAGGATGCCTGGTAACTATAATCAGGTAGACGTCGCCTTGTTACTGCGTTTGTACTATAGACGCAAGGCATAGACGCAATACGGAAGCAATGGCCTTAATACTACCTCAATAACGAAAAGTGATATACTTTTTGTCCTGTTACTACTTTATCAAAATCTCATCCGGTACTCATCCGGTTTTGATCAGCGTTACCGCGTACAATCGTGTATGTGCTTCGGGTTAACCGGACGAGTACAGGATTAGATCTTAATAGTATCATAAATCACGGTTATCGGACGTCTCGATCAATGACTTAGAAATACCTTAAATAAATTCCTAATCCATGTATCCTTGCTCTACCGGAAAACGTAAGTGAACGACTAATTTACACACACACACACACACACACATATATATATATATATATATATATATAATATATGTATATACGCGTATACAATTGGGTATTAGAATTAATTCCAGAGCATTGTTCGGGTAATTCGGGTTTTCATATTCCGACGGATGACCAACATCGGCAACAAAAGAGTCGAGCGAGCCAAGATACGAAGCTTCGCCGGGAATCCGATCAGGCGCGCGCGTCCGCGCATTTTTCTCGCGCACGGAATTAATTGAAAGAGCGTTACAATGTGGCTGGGTGGCGCGTATTTTTTTTTTCGACCCGTCCGTCTATCCGAGGCGAGTTTTTGTTGCGCGGACGCGGCGCACAATGGCACTCGTTGATCAGCTTGATCGGCGTGATATCGGACGTAATTAAAGATCCGTTGTGACCGATCCCTTTACAGCCGCGAGGACGTGCGTGACTCGTATCGGTCCGGCGATTCCGCTGCGTACGCCGAGCGTCCGCGCGTGTAATAATCGGCGAGAGTCGCGTCTCTTTCCCGCACGCTTTGTCCACATATCGCCATCCTTTCTCTTACAAAGACTCCTGGTCCTTCCCGTTGCATCCGGGCCGCACGCGTGACTGCGTCTTCCAATACGGCTGCGCGGAAACCCCGCGTGGAACACACCAGGTACGTCGATCCGATGAAATGCCACGGTTGACGAGGATTCGAGAGGGATGAAGTCACATTACCGTATTAAGTTTCCAACCTCGAGACCCCACAAACGCAGGATTTACCTTTTTTCGCCGATTTGCACCGCGACGCCCATCCGACGATCTTCGTCAAGCATATCATACTTCTTTAGGAACAGTTATAAATTTAGGCAGTTACTTGTCAGTTTCCCGATTGCGTTTCGGTAAACACGTACCACAGTTGATAAAATATTTCCTGATAAAATGTGCACTGGGTACAAATATGTAGGACCAAATAAAGCTGGCAGCGCATATATATATATATATACATTTTACGTGAATTTCGACCATTTATGTAAAATGAATATGTAATTTCGCAAAATTTTACCAAAGCTTTTGGTAATTATCAATTTTCTGATAAACAACAATTAAATATAAAATAAACAAATATCGCGCAGTTGAACATACCAAGCAGCTTGATCGCTTTATGCAGAATTCTGCTGGACTTTCGATAAAAACTTCTCTTTTCTATCATATTTCCTTGTTTTTTTTGCATTTTGGGGCGGAAATCGGTCACCGTCATTTATTAACTGAAATAAACGAAAGCGAGAAGCGGTACGTCCAGCCGGCTGCTGTTTGTATCTCCGGGTGGAATGGCTTTAAGTAGAGAAAATTGTCCGTATAATCTTCGCGCAGTGTGACGAAGCGAGAAATCGGGCAACGGCATTTGTCGCGTCGTCGCCTCGCGACACCAGGCTCGAAAAAACCGGTGGCGCGAACTCGCCGACTAGCTTCCCTCTGGCGTCTCTAACCAAGTCGTTTATCATAAACGCTCGAATGATACTCGTCCACAGCGTTTCCGCCTCAGGTGCGTCAACAGTCTTGCCAGGAACATCGGTCACGTGATCACCGTCGCTTGGTCTTCAATTGCACCAAGCATTGCGCACTTCGCGTAATCTTACGACGCGCGAGATCGAGCGTTTCAAGAGTTTACGAACAATCGAAGGGAAAGACATTCTGCAAACCGTCGACCAGAAATGTATCTATTCCTCTTTTCTTAAAACTATACGTCATTGACTGGGGACATGTATTGACACGTCTTTTTAGGAGAAGGATAAACACTTCCATGTCATTTTCCACAAAAACCCCCCGATGATGTGTGTCTAGATGAAAATTCCCGAAGACGATTTTCTTGCCTGGATTCGTGTGCTAGTGAATTATACTTTCGCGTTCGAAATCACATTCCAGCGGCCAAACGTCACTCGCGATTGGCCGAACGTCTCATTCCCGTATAGCTTCCCCTAACTTTTCGGGCGGCGTAATAAGCTTGGGTTTGGCTGGCGTTTGATTTGCGGCGAGCGGCGGAGGATGATGCGAGGTAACGAGTGCGGGAAGAGGCAGACAGGGGCAGGCAGAGGAAGCCCCTCTCATTTTCTTCTCCTCCTTACACACCACCTCGCGCCTTGGTCCCATTCTCTCTCCCTCTCTCTCTCTCTCCGGCTGTTATATTCGTCATTATCCTCGGAGGGAGCATCTCATTATAATGATTATTATTACGCGTTGGCGTTTACGAGCCGCCATGACCGGGCTCTCGTTTCACCCGCCGTGCGCGCACACCTATACGGATTTCGCGGCTCTTCCATCCCACCCCCTCGCCGCCCTTCGCCCTCGTCGCCTTTAACGCCTGGCGATCAGTCTTCATTAAAGCCGCTCCGCGTTTCCGTCGCTCGTCCCGAGAAAACGGTCGTTGCAAGCGTTATTGATAACCTCGCGGCGAAATTAATCATTATTGAGCGATGAAATAATCAATTAAGCTCCGTTACCATTACATTGATTAATTAACGTCGTTATTAAGGAACGTTTGTCCAGTCACGGCTCTGAATCGGGTAGATTCCAGCGCTTTATCGACCGTGGGTTCTTACCATCCGGATAACAAAGGACGCAGCTCCGGGTAATAACGCGTTAATTGAAAGCGATGCGAGAAATGGAAGGACGATTCCTCGGAAATCCTTTCTCTCCGAAAAGTCTCGTCGTTATCCGCAAAAGCCGCTTACTTGGCTTTCCTCTAGCGTACAGAAATGTTATCTCTCGTCCCGCTCGAAACATAACGAGCCTCGGCGGCATACCGCGAGACGACCTCGAAATCCCCTCGACTATCAGCGGCGATCCGTGGCGGAGGAGCGCCGTCAGAAAACGGTCCCCGCTTCCTGAGAATTCCGTCCGCGTATCCGCCCAAACGAGAGGTGTCGTCCGGCATTTTCGCTCCGTCGGCACCGCCGCCCCGAAGGCGCAGTTGCGCCATGGACGGTTCTGCGGCTTACGAATTTGCCGAAATATAAAGAAGAGAGCCGGGACGCTCCTGACCGGCGGCGATGATTGCAGTGGAAACGTCGGCTCGCGATGGCAGGTGTATCCTTAGCCTAATCACGTGCGATCCCTCAGAGCCGCTACTTTTCATAATTACCGTCTTCTGTGCCGCACGAGAAGCGTTTCGCCCACGACGCGATAATAAACGTAATAAAGAAATCGCGGTAACAACGCCGGCCACGTTTCTCTTTACCTCCACCTCCCACCCCCCTCTCCGATGTTTATTCGCGGACCGATCCGTGGGATCTCGTCAACGCTCGTTTCCGACGTCGCGCCGAACGCAGCGCGTGTTTCGCAGCAGTGCCGCCGCCGATTACATTCGGGTGTATCTGTATCGCGAGAGAGAGAGAGAGAGAGAGAGAGAGGGGAAAGCAAAGTAAGGGAGGGGGAGAGACGCGGAGGGATACGGAGTGTGTTCTCGGGTCGTTAAAGGATGGGTTTTAAGGCCCGGGCCGTATATAACGGATAATTGACAGCCGTTCGGGCCGCCGTTTGCTTTGCATGGGCATTGAATTCGCATGGAACGGGGATGGACGAGTGAAGCGACGTATAGCGCGCATACGGATGGATGGACGGGCCCGGCAGGCCGAACGTCGAACATGTCCTCCGCCGCAACTCGGAAGCGGCCGCACCACGCGCTCCCTCGTCATCTCGGGAACATGGGAATCCGGCCGTCCGCTACTCGACGCCGTCTGTACCGCGTTGCGCCTTTGTCGTTCGCCGGGATCGTCATTTCCTCCGTCGCTTCTACGCCAACTTCTCCGGCTATTGCCCGACCACTCTTCAAGACTTGGCTCGGTCTCTTTCGCACACGAGGAATCACGTCGCGGCCGGACAACGAAATCGAGAAACGCGACTAACGCGAAGATGGGCCGGTGTAATGAAGCAATTTAACATCGGTGTAATAACGTTTTCACTGGCGTTTTCCCCGGTGTAATGCATGTAATTACGAAACGTGGCCCGGAGTGTAAAAGTCACCGACGCGTCGAGAGACCGTCGTCCACTCGAGGCGGTCGTTTCTCCCCTTTAAACGAAGGTTTCGAGAAGGCGATTTGCGACTTTCCGAGCACGCGAGATCGAGAGCGCGCCGCGTCTTTCATTATTCGTGTGTAGCCCGCACGATCGCCGATTAACGAGGGGCGAGGAGAGATGCGGGAGAGACGGCGGAAGAGGGACAAGGCTCGTAAAATCTTCGCCGATTGCACGGTGAAAAAACGGGCCCGACGCCTCGGGGAGCTTGCAGCTCGTTAGAACCTAATTGCGCGATGGAAAACCGCTTGAAACTGGATATCTCCGGGGCTCGCTCTCGCATTATGCGCGTCCGGCACCCGGAGCACCTCGATATCCCTGAAATGAAAAAAACGGAGGCACACTGTTGCTCCGCAAGGCGGGTTTTCCCGCGCAGACAACGCTTCTTAGAATCGTGTTGGAGAGTTGCAACGGCGTTAAAAAAAAAAACGTATCGGCGTTACAAAAAAATAAAGAAAGAACAGCGGTAGTTAGAAAAAGTTGCAACAACGCTGAGAAACATACGGCGATGAAAAATAGATGTCGAAGACGTCGTTGCTAAATTATTGAAAGCCTCGCGGCGGGATGGGAAAGTCGCGGTGTGCGCTCGCTTTTAGGCGTAAATCGAATCGGTTGATAAACCCGGCCGTGAAATACGACGAGGCGCGTTCGCGCGATATATCAAACGGCGGTGACGGGTCCCGGCGCGGAATGCGCGTAATAATGCGCGTGTAAATATAATTTGCCGTCTGCGCCATTGCCGCCTCCTAAGTGGATCATTTGTTACGAGCGGCGAGGAGATTCTCCGAATCTCCGGCGCGCGAATCGCAACGCGTATTGATAACCACCGGCGGCCCGTAAAACCCTCTAATGAATGCCGCGGTGCGGCGCCGTCACCGTCCGTGGTGGCTGCCGCGGAATAGGAATTATGAGCCGCGCGTCTGCCGCGATACGCGTCTTTCCTGCCTCTCCCGGCGACTGTGCCACAGCTCCAGAAAAAAAGGAAGAAGCCTTTTAAATTAATCCCTTTCAATTCGGTCTACGTGGACGATTAATTTGCGATTCGATTAAGTAAAAGTCTCAGCTCTCTCTCTCTCTCTCTTTTTTCTCTTTGCGGCGGGAATAATTAAAAAAAAAAGGCAAAATCCTACACGTCTTGCCATTTCCACCGCGTATCATTCATCTTTCCCCGCAAGAACATTATCAAGGCTGGTCGATCTGATGCTGGAACAAGAATTCGACTGTAATGGCGAGGAAACAGAAGGATAATCATCGTAATAACTGTATCACGCTCGATCACGAATATTCGAGCGGGCGTTATCGGCGAGCTTAATCTGTGTTTTCCGCGTCGAAGATTGATAGCCGAGCAAGCGTGGCGGCGATCGACGGGTCGGCCACGTCCGATCGTATTATTTTCAACCAGTCCGTCGTGCCGAATGGATTTGACCAACGGCACACGTACACGCGCGTCTCTACACAGAAACGTGCGTCGTACGAAACACTCCTTTCCCTTTTTCTCTCGGTTTCATTGCCTTAATAAACGTATGAGTGGCCAAGTGCCGATTTTCTCTACCGATCTTTTACACCGACACTTTTGCACCGGGCGAAAGAACCAGTCGTTGTGGCGATGATAGACGTAGACAAAAGGCGAAGGTAGGGAGGGGGGCGGGGTGGAAGAGGTTACGGCAGAGTGGTGTATTAAGAGATTAAAAAGAGCTCCTTGATGACAAGAGGTCTCGACACCGCGCAACCGTGACGCTGCGCTTATTTCGTTGTCGCAAGCACGTGGTCGTGTACCACTATCCCCCGGTCAGATCCTATCGAAGGAATCTCTCCCGAGACAGGTGCGCTCACGAATTTTCGATCCAATGTGACTATGACCGACGACTCTTTTTCCACGAGATCCGTCGACCCTCCGTCTCTCTCGCTCTCGTTTCGAAATCGGTTGACCGTTGTCGAGAACGTCGATCGTGGACGGTGGGCCCTGCTGCTGGTGGAAAAACACACTTTGCCTCGTAAAATAAACAATTGGGCTATTCCTCGGTTTATCATCGCTCACTGATTCTTCGATTCGTCGCATTAACGAAGAGGGTGGGAGGGATATCTCGATCAGCTTTCGTCGTGCCATGGGCAAACGCAAATTTGGCGAGCTGTTTCGAGGAGGCGCGCGACAATGTTGCTGCAACCGACTGTAAAACCGAAACGAGCCGTCAAACGACCCTGTTGCTCGATCGCAGTGGAATCGTCAATTCGAAATGAATCCCATAATGACTGTATTATGACGGTCGCCGCTATAAAAATCCGCCGCGTTTTAAAACGAGTTTATTGCCAACTCACCACGATCGCTATTTCTCGCCCGAACCTGCATCGCTATTAACGCATTAACGTTTGGGACGTTTTTTCGAAACGCATTTTTATCACCGCTCCTGCACACGAGCGCGATTATGTAGGTTATTTGTACACATTTCACTTGTACGAACACTTTTTACTCGCGTCGGCTCTCCATCGAGGTGTCTCGACTTTCCTCCGTAAAGATTTGCGCCGGGTTTCACATATTAGTTCGCATTTTTTGGCAATTCACTGTCGAGAACGTTCGCTTCAGCCAACCAACGATATTTTTCTAAATCTGTTCCAATGTGTTTTTTATCAGACGTTTCCAATACAATCCGAATACATTACGACGAGTCAATGGTAACATAACCCAACTTTCCGTTGCTACATCCACATTTTTACACAGAGATATGTTTTCTCGATAAACAAACGAGTTTTTTAGGCACTGGAAAACAGTTCGATCGGGTTATGTCAGTGTTGGAAAATCGAACAGAGCGCAGGTTATTCGAACGGTCTCCGAAGCGGTACATGACATTGCGTTTATCGGAGAAAAAGCGGTGGGGAAAGAAAGGCTTGTTTGAAAAAGTAATTTGTACATGACGCGTCTGGTGGTTAAACGCGTTATGACCGTTTACAGTTGGCGTGAGGTTATCGCGGAATGGTCGCGGAGCGACTGCTCGTTGCGTTGTTCGCGGCTAATCACACGCGACCGCGTTCGAAGCAGCGAAACGCGCAACGAGCGTGCCAACCCGAGGCGAGCGTTGCATGCAGGTGTAACCAGCGATGTTTAACGGCCTCTTCGCCGTGTCCCTTCGCGGCTTTTCCGCCGGTTTCGTCGGCGGTGGTCGCGCCGCTTTCACGGCGGCCGTCGCCCATTTTTTCGCGGGATTCATACGCGAGCCGGCAAATGGTCGCTCGGTGGTCGAACAAGGGAGGGCGGGAATCGCGGGGCGAACTTGGCACTTATACGCACGATAGTTCGGCGCGATAGGCGAGCGCGCGAGAGGCGACCGGCTCGGGGAGAAGACGAAGAAAATAGACATCGCGATTACTTTGTCCGTCCGTACACGTTGAATCATCCGGTCGGTTTCCTTTCACGATGCCGATGGCAGCCGTTCCCGCATCAAGGCCTGTGGTCTTCTCCGAGCGAGCATAATGACTCAATCCGCGATCCACCTTGCCCCCACCTTCTTGTCGAGGAGACGCCGCCGCTCGCTCCCTCCACCGAGCATCGCTCCGTCTCTGTTGCTCTCACCCTCTATAGCGCATTCTCTCGCATCCTCTTCCCTCGTCGACTCCCCTTACGCTCCTCATCCTCCACCACCTCCCCCTCCCCCTTCTCCTCCTCGTTCACTTCGTACCTCGGAACCTTCCACCTTTCGCTCTCGGCAACAGATTACATTATACACCCGTCTGCGCGACTTGGTTCCGAAAACCGGACGCAAACCTCGAGATAATATTAACGGTTTCTCGGCCGGGTGAAACTGCTTTTGACTTCTTTGCCGTTCATTCTCCCCTTCTGCTCTTCTCGTTTAATTAGGTTG
>JABFPT010001544.1:4415-15256 GCA_022817245.1 Nixonia krombeini | reverse complement strand
GTAGATATTGCATTTTTTAAACACATTTGATAATCAAAGTTCACTTATATCGAAATTTTTTTGTGCAGTAGACGTTATAAACATTCTTTTATTTGTTGATTTTTCAAAATATTATCTCTTTTTGTATTAATTCCGCAGAATCGACAAAGTGTTATTTTAATTTGTATCTGTGGAAAACTGCTTAAAATATTTTATAAAAAAGTTGACAATTCAGCTTTACAATAAATTCGTTTTTTTTTTTTAAGAAAAATTCATCGTGCTTCAAATTTTTTTGAAATGTATACTTCCACTTGCTTGACTGGATCGTGCATTTCAGTGCATAAGTAAAGATTATGTAAATTAATTATGATTTTTTCAGGATAGTCGTTTTCTGCCTCGACTATTGTAAACACTTTATAAAACTATTATTTGTATATAAAAATCTATCAAAAACAGACGTTTCTTGTGAAATATATTCTTACTTGAAGATGACGTATATAACTTATAATTCGTTTGAACGATTTAAATAATTTGACGTAAAATCTTCTAATTAAAAATTAATGATATATTAATATTACAAATGTGTGTGTCATTATAAAAATTAAACTTAATTTTTGAGAAATAATACGATAAGAAGTTCGTTTTGTTTTTACAACAAAAGTTTTTATACAAGTGAAAGTTTGATTATTGTGTATGTTACTCTTATGTTTTAAACATAGAATTTTTGGAGGTATGATTTTAAGCAAAAATATATTTGTAAAATAATTTTAATGTAAAACGAAGAAAATAAAAATGGAAAATTGTGTACTAAATTGTACGTTTTGAATCGGGGCAGAAAATTCTACAAACTTAGTCGTAATAAATTTGTCTTGTATATTATTCATTATTCTTTTAAATATTCTACTCACAATTGTACAAGAATATTTAGAAGCAAAATGAAACTAAAAACGTGCCTACGGTAATTGAATGTAATATGTACAATCACAGTATGAGATCGTGTATACATTGAATATATAATAAACTTATTGCTTTTCTTATATTTTAACAGTTTTTAATATTACACATTAATCTGGTTTATCAATTGAATCGTAATATTTTTTAATTTTGAAATAATATTATTTTCCATCAAATAATTCATTGAAATATTAAATGATGGAAGTGCAAAAGGTACTGTTAAAATATAGGAAGCTGCGGTAAACATTTGTCAAATACATAAAAGAAAATCAATATTTATTTATCAAAGTACAAATAATTTCTTGTGCATATGTTTCAAATAAATTAATTTAACATGTTTCTTGAGCGTCATAACAATCTCATATTTTGTTTATATTTTACTACAATTAGTCAAAACATAAGGTTCAAACTGCATGCTGTGATTTATCATCAGAATTCTTATTTCTATTAATTTCTATTTACAAATGAATTAAAATAATTTTAGAACAAGCAATGCGTATTAAGATAATGTTTCCATCGTTAAAGTAACAACGCTAATATAATGTTAAAAGTGCAAAATAAAACATTTCATTTTGTTCACATTTGAATAAATATAATTGTTACTGAAATATGTAATTTTTTATTCCTTTTTAATGTCATTATGAAATGTGATTCTTATTTCTATTTTTATGTTTCAGTAAAAAACTAAATTATTTTCCATGAAATTAACATTCCACATAAAACGTATACAGACTCGAACTGTATTATACATAAACAGTTTATAATAGCGTTATATTATTATAATTTTAAGGATTATTATATTCATACATACATATACATATTCAAAATTTTTCATTGCGTTTATTTATGTGTAAAAGGAGAAATGAACGGAAAAGAATGAAAGAAATGAATTGGCGAGTGAGTTTCGAAATATTTTCAAATAACGCAATATTGTAGTAAAACAGATAAAGATTTAATGAATATAAAACGTAAATACGTATAAGTTCTCTTGTTAAAAAAATGAGAGATTAAGCGAACAAATCGTGTGATAATGTCTTTAATCTGTATTATATTTTAATAAAATAAAGTGATTTGACATACATATTATTACGTTTTCAGGTGTACTGTTACACTGCAATTAAGATTTTCCTCTTTGTATATCATAGTACAGATAGATTTCAGTAGCTATATTTTACAGAAAAAGAAACCCTTGGCGGCATTGTAAGCTGAAACTTTTCAAAGTTTCGATCAATCGCCACTTCGTGCGTTCTTTCGCTACCGCATTTAGAAATATCTCCTTTTGCTCTGGCAAAGCGGTAGGACCAGATGCGTCAAAAAGACCATTACGAAGCCATTGAGCTGTCAATTCCGGATAAGTTTTGTTTAATGCTAGCAACACTTCTGCATGATGTTCCAAATCATTGCGCGGAACTTTGCCACCTATTCAAAAGGTTGAATTCGTATAATTATTTTAAATATTTATTTTCCTTTAGAATAACGTTGTGCGTAGTCTTGTAAAGCTTACCGATACATTGTAGAATCACGCACACCAATTCCTGACCGATTGGTTGTACAAAAGTTTCTAAGTGTCGTTTTTGCATTATGGCATGCATTAGGAAACTTCCAGCACTTCGCCTTGGCCCTGATTCCGGTAATGTGAGACATGACATTGCTACACAGAATAATTAAAGACATAATTACATATACATTCTGTATATATTGAACTTAATTTCATTCTACCATACAATCAAAAGTATCAATACTTCAGTTTAGTTTACTAATACTTTAGTTTACTAAATGTTAACTTTTAAATACGAAACTGAATACATACCACATCGCAACATTTGAGGAATCTGGTTCGTATTCTCAATGAATATATTCATATTTCTTTTGCAAATTTGTGCCAGCATTTTAAGATAAACTTCTAGAAGATCTGAGAGGTCGGACAGATTACCATTGACAGCTTGACAAGCTGCGACTCCCGCTAAAGTTAGGGAACTCATCTCTACAAAAATCGGTCCCATGACATAAGAATCCTTACCAAAGAGAAGAATAAGACTATTGAGAAGATTAAGAGTGGCCGGATGTGGTTTGGTCTTATAAGATGTACTTAAGATCGGAACAAGAAGTTTTGCATCAACCTCAGGATACGATACAGAGACTAGAGTCACATGTGCACAAGTAAGCATAGCTTCTAAAGTGGGATCGTCAACGCTCCAATCAGGATGGGAGATGATTTGATTAAAAATCGGCAGTAATCCATCCAACACTAATTTTCTAATTGGCCCTTCTAGAGTCGACACAAATACTTTGATCATTTTTAGTTGACTTACTGCTCCATTCCGGCCTGTTACTATTGGTTCCTGGAAATAATTATTTCTTGTATTTACTATTCCAGGATCTATGAAAAACATTTTTTAAAAAGTTTGTTTAGATTATTGTTTATCATAATGTTTGCAACATTCTTCATCAATAACATTTCACCTGTAAATATTGCTGTAAGTTTCTAATACAAAAACCAAGGGTCGCATCCAAATACCGGAGCTGTTGTTCTGTGGAAGACAAAGTATTGATTAGCTTTCCGGCTGTGTACATAAGCCTGCAACCTTCTCCTTTACAAGAGCTGGCGGATATTGTTGGAAGAGTGTTACTAATCGTATCGAGGATCGAGGGCGCTAGTGGTTCTAACTGTGCCGCGCACTCCCTAGTAATGTCCTTGAGTGCCATACTAGCTGGCGGAGAAGTGATCGGACAGTTTGTTAAACCCCTCGTAATCAAACGTATAGATTTCTCAAGCCATGGGTCAACCTTCTCACCTATCCATTCCGAATATGCTCCTACTGTCGAACAGGCACATGCTAAAACCTATGAAAATTATTTGATATATTTGTAGTTAAAATAAGAAGTCACAAATTAAACATTACTTCATTTTATTTGGCTTGCTAATTTTTATTATCAAATACCTGCTTGGGGTAATTATCATATTGAATTTGTTCAAGAATAAGGTTCATGACCGCAGGAACGTAATAATTTTCTTGCGTTCCGACACTTTCGGATAAGCTTTTGAATGCAAAAATGTTTGATTCTATAAATGTCCAGTCTTGTGGATCTCCGATAGGCTTGCTAAGTCTTTGTCCAAGAAGTAAAAGTAAATCTTCACCGAGAACGGAATAACAATAAATATAAGTATCTGCTATATCTTGTCTGTAACACCTAAACAGCTCACGGTCATCTGAATTTCCAGCTTCGCTGGATGTTCTTGGTAATGCAGACTTGCGCAAAAGAATTTGTGTTAATTCAACGTAAATCGGCTTCAGAGCTTGCATCGCTTGCGAGTCTAATGGTTGGTCTAATGTTATCACATCGTCTTGTAGTGTATACCAAAATCCGAATGGTATTGTACTATATCTAACATCAAATTTTAATATGTAATTTCATTGAATGTAAACAGTAATCTATTTTACTAAGTTGAAATTGAAAATAAAGTTATACAACGAATTATACCTTTCCTCTGTTGGATATCTTCCCTCTTCATTCGAACATTGTAAAAGTAAATCAATTAGCTTTCTTGCTACCCATTTTTGTTCCTCTTTCGATTCGTTTATTAATGCTAGTAGAAGAGCGCGACTGTGAGTTTCTCCCATAGTAGTTAAAAGTTCGTAATAATATTTCCCACCATGTTCTTCTACCATACAAATGAGATCTTTGGCCCATGACCAAAGTATCTGGGGTCTCTTGTGTAATTCATCATTTGTTATCATTACAGTTAAACATTCTTGTGCCATATCGAATCCTTTGCTATTTTCGTCTTCGTTTTGTCTTGAATAATATACATCAGTATAAGAAAGGGACGTAATTAAACTTAAAGGTACTATTATAATGGGACAATTACTTGCTGGATATATAACGTGAGGAGGCCTGTAGAAACTGAGGAAATATTTGCACTGTCACGTCAAGTGGAAACTGACCCATTTTGAGCCAATTCAATGCACATTCCAGACCCAAAATGTACAGATCATTTGCTGCTTTGTCAGAAGAGAGATCATTACATGTTGAAAATACTTGCAGTAAAAGCCACATTACTTTGCACCAACTGTTTAAAAGACCTCGAACTATTGTTTTCATTACAGCATTTCTTTTCTCGAACTACATAAAGTGAATTATTATTCAGTTAATGTAAATATATATTAAATTGTTTAGTTTAGAAAAGCATATAAAAATAATGTAAAAATAAATAGGTTTAAAATTCATTCCTTACTTCTCCTGGAAAAGCTGAAAGTATTTGTAAAAGAATGTTTAGAGTAGCTGGTTCATTGCAAGGAAATATTTCTGTCAATTGGTCTAATACACATTTATTTGTGTCTTTCTGCTCTACTGCACTACTATTGGCAAAAAATGCAGCTAACTGAAATAATGTTCATTGATAAGTTTTTCACATAAATATTTTAATTTGAACTGTAACAGATTTTTAGTTAGTTATGATGATATAAAATTTGAAAAATGATGTAAAAATTATATACCAACCGACTGACAGAGCCTATTACAAATAAGCTTTGGTACATTAGGCTGTTTAATGACACTGATCAACCTATTTCGTAAAGCTTCATAGTCTGTTTTGGGTACTTCTGTCCATTGTTTTGATATCTTTGAATATAAAGTATTAGCCGCAAACAGTTGCACTTCCCATGACTGAAATGTACATGCAGGAAGTAAAAAAATAAATAATACTCGATATTTTATTTCTTACAGTCTTATTTAATATTTTAGGTAAAGATATTATATTGCAACTATAATAAGAAAAATTTAAAAAAATTTGTTCTTCCTTTTGATTTATACTTACTTTTGATGAGTGCAATAAATACCAAACAAAATCCCAGGCTTCAAGAGATGTTTGAATTTGTAAAAGCCATGAGTGGGCATCATGTTCTCCAGCTGAATAAAATCTTTTCAATGCATCTTCAACTGTATTTGCATAATCCATTCTATATAAACATTTAAAAATTAATATCTTTTAAAGACCGTTAGTCGTTAAAAACAAATAGTATAACCAAAAACTATATAGGTAAAACATTTCAAAATAAACTACTATTCAGAAATGAATTACGAGTCTCATAGAATTCGACAGTCACTTCTAATATATTCAAATACTTTTTACATTTATTATTATAGCCTCTGTATTTAAAAATAAAAGGCATAATTTAGAACAAAGTGAAAGTAATATAAATAATATGTAGCAAGAAACGCGTACCTCTATTTTCGTTATTATTCATATGCATATGTCATAAATCATATTGCCTGTAAACATTGCGAAACTACAATCCAAACAATCTAAAGTTAGCAATTCTTTACTTAACCTGAAAGGTACATAAAGTAATGCATCATACCTATTAACTAGTTTTTACAAATTTAAGTCTAAGTAATATATATTTTTTGCACACAAATTAATTTTTTAATGGGCTAAATATGTACAAACTTCCAACTGTAAACTTGTATACACAGAAAAATACATTGAATAACATAAACATTTATTATTATTTCAGCACTTGTCGCTCTGTTGTGAACATTTCCTGTCAAGACTACCATCTCAAATTCACCCGATTTTTTTCACAAACTAATTCCCTATACTTTTAATACCTTTATGATAAAATCGATTAATGAAGATGTTGTTTTTACATCACTTTTAGAACAAATATATATGAAACGTAAGATGTAACAATATTTTTTTGAAAATAAATTTTCAGTTATTGAGCTGAAATATATTTTAACCATTATTTGAAAAATTAGGAATTTTTTCTGTCAAAGGTTACGTTGCAATCATGGACATATCGTTGCGGTGTAACCTGGACTGTGGAGACACGTATTTATATGTGATATGAAAAATAAGGCGACTGTCATTTGTAAAATTTATGACATAATCTAATAGAAGTGAAACCTGAAAAAGGTGATGATATATTTCGTTGTTTATCACAATCCACGTTGCGTGTACACGCTGACATTTTCCAGTTCTTTCCACAAACTTTTGGTTGTCGAAAATGAAAACAGTTTTATAAAAATATGTGTTGTTACGCATTTTGCTAAGTTATTGAATATACACAAACAATTCTTATCAATGTACTTGGAAAACGTAATGTGTAATAAATATTTTTGCAATCTGTAAGCAAAAGATCGCGTGCCCTATAACTAACCAATACTGCTACTAAATGTAAAGCAATTTTTTATAAACATCGTCATTTGTTACCGACATGAGAACGTCATTAAAGCAATTGTTCATAGTTGCTACTTTTCATCTTTATTTCGTAACGTTCTGACATGAATATAATGGAAATTCATACAAACTATATGAATGTATCATTGGACGATGAAGACTTGTCAATGGTACAAGACAATCAATTGAAACCATATTTAGAACATAAGAAAAAAGAAGAAGAGATAGTTTTGGCTGATAAGAAAGGAGGGCTTACCAATCCCAGGGCTCTGCTATTTCTAGTATTATGGTATCTTTTCAGTGGATGTACATTGTTTTTAAACAAATACATCTTGTCATACATGGGAGGTGATCCAACAATTTTAGGTAAAAAAAATTGTTAACAACTTTCTTTATTCACATTAAATGCTGATAAATAATTGATTAATATAATTTAAGGTGCTTGTCAAATGTTGATGACTGCAGTTTGCGGGTTCATACAAATGTATTTTCCTTGTGGAATGTACCATTCTAGTCCTCGATTGATGAGACCACCAGGATTTTACAAACATATGATTCTGGTTGGCTGTACAAGATTTATGACTGTAGTTTTAGGACTTGTATCTCTGAACTATGTTGCCGTCAGTTTTACAGAAACAATAAAAAGTAGTGCTCCTTTATTTACTGTCTTAATCAGTAGATACTTATTAGGTAAGTACTTTTTAAATAATAATACTAATGTGATTTGATAATATAGTTTTGTTTTCATTTATATATGTATATATTTAATAAATACTGTTATTCTGGTAGGTGAAACTACAGGCTTATATGTAAATCTGTCTTTGATTCCTGTTATGGGTGGTTTAGCTTTGTGTTCTGTAAATGAGATAAGTTTTGACTTTAGAGGATTCATTGCCGCTATGGCTACAAATTTGACTGAATGTCTACAAAATGTTTATTCTAAAATGTTAATTAGTGGTGATAATTTTAAATATTCGTAAGTATATGCAATTATACATATTAGGATGGTAGGAAAGTTATGTCATTTTTCTGTTGCTCTAACTGAAAGTCAATATTTAATTGTTTAATCTGACTTATGAGCATAAATATGAGACATTAAAATTTCTTTAAAAAATACAACATAACTTCCTTGCCAACCTAATACAATACAATCTACAGTAAAATAAAACATCATTTGTTTTATGAATATCTATTATACAGCATGCTATTTTTTTATGCATAATCCATACTTTGTATTATAGACCAGCGGAACTGCAATTTTATACAAGTTTAGCATCAGTAGTAGTGCAAATACCAGCATCTATGTTACTGGTGGATTTGCCAGCTCTCCAACATTCCTTAAGTCTGAAACTTCTATTGGCATTCCTTCTAAACGGTGTATTTTTTCACTTTCAAAGTATTACAGCTTATGTACTTATGGATTATATAAGTCCTGTCACTCATAGGTATTTTCTATTACTTTTAATTTTTACAATATATTTAATCAACTAAAAGAAATGTTAATAATTAGAAACTGTATAAATAAAATAAGCTGATTCCTTTTCAGCGTTGCAAATACAGCAAAAAGGGCCTTCTTAATTTGGTTATCAGTATTACTGTTCAATAATCGAATAACTGGTTTATCAGCATTGGGAACGTCACTGGTTATTGCTGGTGTTTTGATGTATAATCGTGCACAGGAATATGACAGACTGAAAAAAGTTAAGTTGAAATACACATCGAAAATTAATTTGCAATAACATTTATAGTAGGTAAGAATAATCTAGCAAGTTGTGTAATTAAGAACAGTTTTTATATATAGTTTGACATCATGTACATTTTGCACTTGAATATTAGGAGACATTTCCAGTTACTTTGTAACAAAGTATTACAAGTACCACTTTATAAATGTAACTTATTATAGTACTAGTCTGTTTGTCTGTAAATTTTGATAATATTTTTGTATGTAAATTAAATAACAGTATTAGTATAATGTTTATTGTCTGTGTAAAATTTTGTAATTGTTACAAGACACTCTATAATATATAAACAAAAACCATTTTAATATAAATATAAATAATATGTAAAAGTGTAATTATTTTCAACATTACTGTAAAAAGAAGGCTGAATACTGCATATAACTTTATTTGTTTTTAGTATATTTTCTAATTTTTTATGAAATATTAAAACTGTAAAAATTGCAAATATAACATACTATGTACTTTTAAATTATTAAAACAGTAAAAGTATTTAATAAATATAAAAATGTATTTAAAAGATTAAAATAACTAAGTAGGAATCTTAAATAGTTAATTCTCTGAAAATGTATGTTTCTAAATATTCATGTACATACATGTATATATCATTTTTTAATGAAATGTGATAACTTCTTGTTCACATCAATTTTAAACAATTTTTAAATAATAAGTCAATGATGCATGTACTTATCACGAAATGTTACATCGAATAGCATAGTGTATCATGAAAACAACATCACTGGTCAGTGCACAATTTTTGTAATATAAAAATATCTTTCTTTAACGTTTATAATATTTCCAAAAATTATTTATAAAATAGCCATATATTTTATTCATGCAAAAAATGAATGGGAGTGCATTACATTATTATAATTTATAAACCAATTATTATCTAATAGTTATAATAGTATAACACCATAAAAAAATAACAATATTTTGCCAGTGATACAATTTCATGATTTTATTCACGTAAAAGATAAAAACTTCATTTGCTAACATTATTGCAGTTTTTTTTAAATATACAAATATTTGTAGCGATAAAGTATTCTAAATTAGCTTTATCCAATTCCTGTACTCTAATTAATTATTTGACTTAAAATAATTAATTCCAAATCATTATTTACGTTCAGATTAGTACCATCTTATTCATTATGATTAAAAATGGGCAAACATGTTAATGAGCAGAAAAATAAAATCATCAAAAAATTAGTTATCAAGTGTATCCGCTTGAAGATAATATAAACAGTGCCGACTTCTGCGTATTATTAAATATACGACAAACAGTGCATCTCGTAATTCCAATTCAGTGACAGAGTAATTTTGGAAATCATTTTTGTAAGACTATTACTTTCAGCTGTCAACAGATCTCTATATTAATAAATTAATACACATGATTGATCATAAAAAAATGAATTACATAAAAAGCGAATAAAAATCGCGGGCAATGATGATGGCTATTTTTATACGGTAGACAAACATGTCAAACACTTTCTTTAAAATTATTCATGAATCGTGATTTATGCTTTTTTTTTATTTCAGTACATCATTACTCCTTCACGAAAACTTCTCAACTGTTCATACAAACATGAAAGCTATTCGGCATTTTTCGGAATTCAGCACACATTACTTATTACATTTTAGTGTTTATAAATATTCCAAGAAAATTTGAAAAAAAAAAAGAATTTTGTGTGTTGTAATTTATGTGTTGTGAACCAAATCGCTTGGACACGCTTTTTTTAGTTAGATATATTTCTAACAAAGAAGGGGTTATTTGCTGTTTAATCTTCATCTGTTTAATTTCTAAAATCTGTTACTGAAGACGTCAAACACACAAGGAAGTTTCATACATATATAATAATTCACAGACAAAAATACCGCTATATGGTTATTCCAACTCGACTTTCACTCTCTGATACGGAGTAGTCAAGCGCACTGATTACAATTTATCGTTTTTACAATTTTACAAATTATTTTCTAAATAATTTTAC